>CAXIUP010000278.1:0-53000 GCA_964035015.1 Corallium rubrum | reverse complement strand
ATCTCAAAGAAATCATCTACGGAACATTTTCCATACGCAAAAGCAAGAAACGCGAAGCTTTAAAACTCTGAAGATGAGATCGAAAAAGCGGTTGGCAAATAAAAGTTAAATATTTGTTTGACAAGTCTGACATTTTAGAAGAGAAGTCTAAAGGCCATAAAGAACATTTTGTTTGAGAGCGACTAACCCACTTCATCGCGAACTTTCATGCCAGCGTGCACGTGGCTCCTATCCTCGTTGATTTTGTAGTGTTTAATACCTCCGCCAGCTATAGGAAGTTATGTTTTTACGTCTTTATGTCTGTCTGTTATTCTGTTTATTAGTTAGTTAGTTCGTTCGTTCGTTCGTTCGTTCGTTCGTTCGTTCGTTCGTTCGTTCGTTCGTTCGTTCGTTCGTTCGTTCGTTCGTTCGTTCGTTTCGTCTCGTTTTGTTTTGTTTTGTTTTGTTTTGTTTTGTTTTGTTTTGTTTTGTTTTGTTTTGTTTTGTTTTGTTTTGTTTTGTTTTGTTTTGTTTTGTTTTGTTTTGTTTTGTTTTGTTTTGTTTTGTTTTGTTTTGTTTTGTTTTGTTTTGTTTTGTTTTGTTTTGTTTTGTTTTGTTTTGTTTTGTTTTGTTTTGTTTTGTTTTGTTTTGTTTTGTTTTGTTTTGTTTTGTTTTGTTTTGTTTTGTTTTGTTTTGTTTTGTTTTGTTTTGTTTTGTTTTGTTTTGTTTTGTTTTGTTTTGTTTTGTTTTGTTTTGTTTTGTTTTGTTTTGTTTTGTTTTGTTTTGTTTTGTTTTGTTTTGTTTTGTTTTGTTTTGTTTTGTTTTGTTTTGTTTTGTTTTGTTTTGTTTTGTTTTGTTTTGTTTTGTTTTGTTTTGTTTTGTTTTGTTTTGTTTTGTTTTGTTTGGCTTGGCTTGGCTTGGCTTGGCTTGGCTTGGCTTGGCTTGGCTTGGCTTGGCTTGGCTTGGCTTGGCTTGGCTTGGCTTGGTTTGGTTTTGTTCGGTTCGGTTCGGTTCGGTTCGGTTCGGTTCGGCTCGGTTCGGTTCGGTTCGGGTCGGGTCGGGTCGGTTCGTCTCGGGTCGGGTCGGGTCGGGTCGGGTCGGGTCGAGTCGGTTCGGTTCGACTATTAACCCGAGGCAATTAATTTGATTTATGCGTGTTGGGTCAAAGAAAACCGACCTCAAACAATTCAAACGTATTTATCTTAATATTTGACAAAACTCGTAAAAAAATTTTCCTCGTTTAAACATGAAAGAATTCGCTTTCATTGGGTACCAAAATTTCTCTTGTTCATGTATACAAATGTATACTAAGTTTAAACTACCAACGGCATGGAACGGCCATTTTGAACTTCAGTAGATTTAAGAAGATCAGAGTTTCTTCCACCATTCATTGCATTCAATCAAGAGTTCTCTTATCACTGCTACTTAATTATGCTTCATGGAGATATTCAACACAATCCCGGTCCAATAAATAGCAATAACAGAAGAAACGATCCACTCAGTTGCTTACTACCCCAACATGAGAAGGGCCCCAGTAACACTAACTCAGGGGACCAATGAGAACGTAGACACAACCCTATGACGTGTTATGTCATCAGCCCCCCCCCCCCCTCCCGCCCCCTTAGCAACTTGCAATTTGGTCATTTTTGCCGTGTTACAAGTTGCAAGAAAAGTTGGATGGCTTCTACTTTTTGCTGAAACTTACAACAAAAATAGGTACGCAATGCGTACATGTGACTACCGCTATTAAGCACAGAGAGATATACACTGCAGCCTTAAGAAGCAATGCATGAAAATGTGTGAAAAGCACACAGAAAACACAAACAAATGAGTTACTTTAAATAATTTTATACATGTGTTCCTAATTTGAACATGGCACATACTATACATACATCTTTACTGGCTGTTTCCATATATTAATATATGGCATAGCATATATTAGCATTATAACATGCCCCAAAGTGATCTTGTAAAATTCAATTTTTTGTATGAAGCCTGGATTGCTACTCTATTGGTGCTTTGAACAACCCAATTAACTTTTATCCACTGAACAACACTATCACATACATAACTACATGTATTCAATGGATAAAATTTTATATTAGGTTGTTCAAAGGATGATTAGTGCTGTTCTTTATCTCGGATTTGTACAACTCACCCTAGACCATATAGATTATTTTTGTGGAAACAGCACGTAAAATATTTATTTGCTGAGCTTTTGGCCTGTTGACTCAGGTCTAAGCTCAGCAAATAAATATTTTAGTTGGTGTTTCCACAAAAATAATCCATATTACATTATCGCCATGAAAACTTTCAAAGAATTAATCACCCCAGATTATCAACATTTTACCTGTCATAAATATGCTGTCAGTGGCATTCAAGTGTTATGTATATCACTAATATTTTGTGATTCTGCTAGTATTTTGAATAAGACTGTACAATACTCAGTATCGTAGTTTCAACAGATACATTTCTTCATTTCAAGCCTTTCAATATATTCAAGGCTTTAAGTTTCCCAACAGCTCACAATAGCTTTTCAACAATTTATCAAAATGTACAATTGAGTGACACTTAGATATCAGATTATAGAATATTTTAGTACTTTCACAAGAGTCAGACTTTTGGTGTATCTACTATTCTGTGGTCAGACCACTGTAGCAGCTCTCGTGTGCACAAACTTTGCTTTCTTAATTTCATTATATAAGATATTGAACAACACCAAATCAAGTAAACAAAGCAGGTTTTGTAATGTCGATATAACAGCCAAGATATTTTGTCAGCATAAATTTCTTATATATACATGTATATAGTGTAAATACAGGACACTGTGATTATGATGATATATACTTCTCCAAATCATTAATAATTTATAAACCAAACACACAGGAAAGTCATAAGTGGGACAAAGGTTTGATATGTGATAAACAGTTGGATAGATTAAGCCAACTCTTACCTCAAACTTATCTTAAAATACTGATTTATTTGACAACTGATTCATTTCCTGATTTGTTTGATCATGAAACACTCGAAAGTTGTGTTTGATGTAATATTAATTAAACACTTAGGCTAGCTCGAAGTTGGTTAAAACAAACTTCTCAATATAATATAGTGAGCACAATTCAACCAAAATTAAACTTAAACTCAAAAAGCGATTTTATCATTATAAATAATTTCTATCATTTAAGACTTTGGTGTATATTGACAATTTCTTCGATAAAAGAAGAAGAGCTTTGAAACAAGACACAGTCCAAATTCTAGCGAACTTTATAAGTTGAATATTTCTAGTACTGCTATATGAGTACCGACCAAGTATAAGATAAACAACGTCACAGTTTTGAAACTACATGTATTTCTTACCTTGTATATTAAAGCTGATCAATGACAGAAACCGTTCCAAGAAGAAAAGATTTGCAAAGTAACAAGACGCCCGCTAGGCGTGAACTCGGGCTACTGCGGGCTGGCGCCTTGCAAAATAATATGGCAACAGCAGTGCTGTTTGGAGTTAATGGTTGAATTTGATGCAACTTTCAGTCAATTGACTGTGAGTATACTGGTGTACCAAAACATTGATTTGGCAGCCATACCGGTCTGCCAAAACATTGAAATGGTGGCCAATCAGCCATATTGGTGTACCAAAACAATGAAATAGTGGCAATACTGGTGTACCAAAACAACGAAATAGTGACCATACTGGTGTACCAAAACAATGAAACAGTGGCCACATTGGTGTACCAAAACAATGAAATGGTGGCCATATTGGTGTACCAAAACAATGAAATAGTGTGGCCATACCGGTGTACCAAAACAATTAAATGGTGGCCATATTGGTGTACCAAAACAATGAAATAGTGTGGCCATACTGGTCTACCAAAACAACGAAATAGTGGCCATACTGGTGTACCAAAACAATGAAATAGTGGCCATATTGGTGTACCAAAACAATGAAATGGTGGCCATATTGGTGTACCAAAACAATGAAATGGTGGCCATACTGGTGTACCAAAACAATGAAATAGTGGCCATATTGATGTACAAAACAATGAAATGGTGGCCATATTGGTGTACCAAAACAATGAAATAGTGGCCATATTGGTGTACCAAAACAATAAAATGGTGGCCATATTGGTGTACCAAAACAATGAAATGGCGGCTATATTGGTGTACCCAAACAATAATACACACTTGATGAAAGTAATGTATAAACTGTTGAATAACATCGACTTTTATTTGCAAGACATCAGTACAATAAATCAATAATAAGCAATACAAGCAAAAATGAAGCAAACCACAAATATTAATACAGTTTAAACCTCAATACATTTAAGTTACATACAGCATTCACAGACACAAGTCAGTTCGGCTAAATGTCAACCTCGAATCGATGAAGATGTAAAACATAGCATGTTTACCTTTCACTTGCAAGTTGGCTTTATCAACTTTCTTTGTTCTTTGATTTACAGCACTTGAGCAACATTCTTCGATAACACATATGTATAAAATTGATCGAGAACACATTGATCGAGAGTTGATCGATTTGAGTACTGTTTCAGCGTACGGTTATCGAGATCGCCGACCAACCCAGGTCTACTATGATCTACTGTAAGCATTGTGAGCGTGTTTATCATTAAAAAACAAATTCACTTCGAACAACACAACCAAAGGCGTCAGAAGAAAAAACTCGCTACTCCTGCATGAAAATCCGCCATGATGAAACATCAGCATTTGAGCTGTGACGTCATGCCTGCAGTTTCGCAAAGCCTGTCGGGGCAATATCGCGACCCCAAAAAAATAAAAATAATAACCGGACCGAAACCTAGACTCGTTCTACCAGAGGTAGCCCGAGTAATAATTAACACTTTTCACAAATCAAAACTGTCCAAACTGCAAAGACGAGATTCACTTTAGTTTATTCCCCACGAAAACAACTCGAGTACTTCTCGAATACCTTGGCGATCAATGGCGATCTTCTCGACTATATGGCGATCGTGCCGAATATCCGACGATAGCTGTCGAGTATGACGTAAGTGAGACCAAGACATTCAAGCACTCAAGCACTCAAGCAAGATTTCGCCGACATTATGGCTACCGCTGACCTGTCAGCGGTAGTCACAAAAATCGCAAGTTGCTGAACGTGTAACACCCTTCCTGCAACTTGCGATTTTTTTTCCATTTGTAAATTTGTTGCAAGTTGCAAGAAAAATCGCATCGTGTAACAACACTTTAAGACATTTAACTCACCGGTTCAATTACAGTACCATTTAACAATTAGTCACCGAAATGCAGGTGAATATCGGTAAATACACCGATACAGTCACCGAGACTGAGGTGACTAATTGTTTTAGTATAATTTCAGAGGTTGATAAAAAACCAATAACGTTGAAACAAAAACTTTTAAACAACTGCTTTCATTTTAACAGTGGTTATTCTGTTTATTCACAGACGATGTTGGCAAGCCACAGTCTTTGTTAGTAAATAATTTCAAAAAAAGAGTAAACAACATCTTACTTTGGAATTGAACTTGTACGTACATTCAAGTATATGCTAAAAAGACTTTTATTCTGGTGTTTTGGATCCTGTGTTACCGGGCTTTTTTGCACTTAATTCATGTTCTTCACTCATGACGAGTTTTTCGAAAACATGGCTACGACCAAAACCTAGCCAAAACATACAAAAAAATACGAAGAAATATAGAAAATATACTTCCTTACCTTTATAAAGTTTCTTTTTTACGATATTTGATATATACAACATCTCAGTGATAAGTGTTTTCAGTATTATGCTCTTTTGTTTGTTTCAAAAACTACAGACACCATTTTGAAAAAAAAATCAACACTTCAATAAGTCGACAAATTCTAAAATGTCATACTTCAAAATGACAACTCCGAGGGGGAGACTCAAACGAGTAAAGTCAGTGCAGTGTTGAATAAGTACCAGTCTCTTTTCCAAAACTACTTTTGAAGAACAATTTCTTGTGATTGCAATAGTCACCGCGCTAGGCGGTGACTATCACCTCAGATTCACCGCTGAGCGGACCAATCAGAAAGCTGGAAAGCCTCTTTTCCACTATGAAATTATACTAACACAAGTTAGTATATTTATCACTGAGATGTTGTACATATCAAATATCATAAAAACAAAACTTTGTAAAGGTAAGCAAGTATATTTTCTATAATTCTTCGTATTTTCTAGCAAGTTTTGGTTAGGTTTTGGTCGTAGCGATGTTTTCGAAAACTTCGTCATGAGTGAAGAACATAATGAACATGAATTAAGTGCAAAAAGACTGTATCACAGAAGCCAAAACACCAGAATAAAAGTCTTTTTAGCATATACTTGAATGTATGTACAAGTTCAGTTCCAAAGTAGGATGTTGTTTACTCTTTTTTTTTTAAATTATTTACTGACAAAGACTGTGGCTTGCTAACATCGTCTGTGAACAAACAGAATCACCACTGCTAAAATGAAAGCAGTTGCCTAAAAGTTTTTGTTTCAATGTGATTGGTTTTTATCAACCTCTGAAATTATACTAAAACAATTAGTCACCTCAGTCTCGGTGACTATCGGTGTATTTACCTCGCCGCTTCGCGGCTCGGTAAATATTCACCGATAGTCACCTCGACTTCGGTGACTAATTGTTAAATATACACGGAAGGCAACCGACCTATTCATCTGGATCAATGTACTCTAAGCTACATTTCTATGCTGGTTGCCTGCTTGTAACAAAAAGTTTTCAGAATGTTGTGGCTGTTCTTCTAAGTGTTATATTTAGGCGAATTTGCGCCATGTTTCTTTGTTAATAATAATTGTGAGCTATGCGAATTAGAATAATCAGAACGTTAGGCACGCTGATTGGATAGCATTATGAATTTATAATTCAAATAATACACAAACGTAAATAGGCAGCACTTTACGAATATCCCATCCATATCATTGTGTTTTCAAAAAGTTTGAAATTTTAGTATATAAATCAATAATCACTGCCAACACCCCTCACCTTCAAAGTATACACTATCCGATATGGTTACGGCATGGTTGCCTGCTGGTAACAAAAAAACGGCATCAAAAGTTATATTTTGAAGCCTTGGCAGGCCCTCTACTGGAAGGGGAAACCACCAGGGACCAGGAAAATGTTTCAAAGTGGGCCGTGAAAGCAGGGGCGTCGGAGCGACACTAAAAGTGGTGGTCCCGAAATTTTTAGTGGGGTCCCTGAATTTTGGATTTTGAAATATAGAGTCTCTGAAATGCCATTTCCTGCATTTTAGGTAAAGGATCTACGGAATTCTAAAGGTCCAAAACTGTCATAAAACACTCAAAAGACAACACTTTTCCGGACCGATTGAATATCTGCATTCAAATTTCTTTAATTTATTATCTCTTTTTTTCAAAGTCTTGGGTTAGCTCGGGTGTACTCTGTTCATGGGTCAGGCTTACAAGAGGTACATTTAAAAACAGAATTCAATGTATAAAATATATGGTATGTATAAAAATTGTTTTCTTGTTGATTTTGTTAATCATAACTTTATTACTGCCCCCTGCTTCCGACGCCCCTGCCTGAAAGTATTTTTACGCATTCTACGCTGGAGAGCAGAAGAAGCACAAACTTGCTGAGGAAAATTATATATATATATATATATATATATATATATATATATATATATATATATATATATATAAATATATATATATATATATAATAGAATAATACCAATAATAACTACTATTACTATTATAATAATACTATTATTTAAAGTTTTATACCCTGTATAATATGTTTACAAGTCCTTCTTTTTTTTCTTCAACTACTCATACTAGAAATACATTAATGCAAACCCCTCGTGTTCATTGTTTATTATTATTAATAACCTGTGCCTTCAATGCCAGGGGTGTATTAATACCACTGAATCCTTAAATTATGTTGGTCACTCCAGACAAAGGAATTGCATTTTTTTTACCCTGTTTCACACAAAATGGCTAAAAATGGTACACAGTTCCAAACTGAAAGAAAGGAACACACAGGGTACCTTGTGCTAGCCTAAATAACTGCCAGCATATAAGAACAGACCTTGCACCAGATCAAAAGTGTGATAATTATTACACCGGTAGCCTGTTCCAAACTAAAAATGCCAAAAATGAAAACCATTCCCTTTCCATTGGCACATCCCTGTATAGTCAATATATGGGAGTCCCGAACCTCCCATTGCAGCATACCAGTATAAATTATATTGTCTTTTTGCACAAAATACAATATTTTGACAACCCATTTGTATTGCTGTTTAATTGGCTTATTATACCACAGCAAGTATGTGACTAAATTAGCAACCAGAATTTTTTCGGCTTTATGTAAACAGTACCTCGAACAGTACTGTAGATAAATGACCCACTCCCAGTTTGCAAATTATGCCTGACATTCCAGGGAGGAATAGCTAGGCATTACTCCAATTGATGAATTTATAATAAATCATAATGCATACATCTAGAAATATAAAGACTATACAAAACAATGTGCAGTACAGTGAATGTATGAAAATGTCAAATACATGATTGTACAGTACATGTATGCCACCAACAATTCTTACACCGATTGTTTAAATACGTTTTCTTCTGTTATTAATAAATAAATGTTTTAAAAAATATCTCTGTACCTTCGTACCATCTCTCAGTCGCGAATTCAAGTTTTTCTCTTTGCTGTCTCTCTTTCTCTTTCTCTTGTGCTATTCTTTATGCTGTGTTTTCTGGCATAATTTCTAGCCTCTCTCTTCGCTGTTCCTCTCTCCGCTGATGTAGATCTAGACACCGTGTTTAGCCTTGATATTGCGAGTCGCTCTTTTCGTTTCTTCGACTATAAACCCTGATGGGGTCCTACTAATTACTGCCCGGGACTGCCCGGGAATATAAAATGACTGTCCGAGACCTAACTCGTCCCTTTACTAGTTGTTAATTATTTTTTATAAATAATATTGTTGTCAACTATATCTTTATAAAGGGAAACAAGATCGGCAAGGCTGTCGACAGACTACTAGTCTACTGTTGCGTTCTATATATATATATATATATATATATATATATATATATATATATATAGAGAGAGAGAGAGAGAGAGAGAGAGAGAGAGAGAGAGAGAGAGAGAGAGAGAGAGAGAGAGAGAGAGAGAGAGAGAGAATAGAACAATACACTATAATAATAATAACTACTAATACTATTATAATAATACTATTATTTAAAGTTTTATACCCTGTATAATATGTTTTACAAGTCCTGCTTTTTTTTCTTCAACTTCTCATATAATTATTTTCGAATGGAAATTTTCCTTCAACCGTCCACATTAAAGCGGGCGAAGGATTGCTGCTTCATGTATTCTAGTTACATATATAAATCTTAATTTTATATAAATATTTGTTTTTCCCAACATACTACCTTTTGTTTCCATTTTGATTTTTTCAGCATAGGATCCTTTTTCAATAAATCAATTTTAACAGCATGTAAATAATGGAACAGCTTACCACTTTCCATAAGGCAAAAAGATGGTGTTTTTGCTTTTAAAAATTCGCTATGAATTTCTTGACCATTTTATTAATTAGTAACTTAGTTTAGTAAGTTACACTTACAGTTTAAAGTACGTATTATTGCATGTTGCTTTATCATATAACTTACATTTAAGTAACAGTTTTAATATTGTAATCTTAAACATTGTAATATTTAATTTTAACTAGGAGGGCCACAACTTTATTAGCTTTGCTATTTAGTGTTTCCCTCATGAAATAAAGACTTAACTAACCAACTTTTTTCATCCCCGAGCCGAGCGGAGGCCGAAGCCCCGGAGCCTGGTGAAGGTGCTAATCTCGACACGCGTGGAGTCCATTTTATACGCGTGTAGAAAAAGCGAGGGAGACGAAATCTGGGAAATAGTTTTTATATATATATATATATATATATATATATATATATATACATATATATATGTTTGGTACGGTGTCACGCGGTAAGAAATGTTGGGCACTGGTGACTAGCGACGAAGAAAACTATAAACTCTCAAACAAATGAAACGAAATGGAGCAGGAAGAAAAGAAGGATACAAACAACTCGTTTAATATATCTTGGTGAGAAACGAGAGATCTTGATCATGAAGAAACCAAACGCCGTATGGTAAACAAAAACTCGATCTGAATTGCATTGTTTGTAGTAACTCCCTACGGTAGGATTCTTGTTGTTTTCATGTTTTCGCTTATTAAACTAAACAATATACAGCTTCACGTTTTCGTGCTTTCCCTTTGCTCGTCCAAACCATAAATCAGCTTAACTAAAGTTAACTTAAAAGTAAAACACTACCTTTATATAAAGCTTAAATGTAGACGTGACGTTTTTCATTGGCATTGCATTGCACCTTTTATTATTAAATACTCATGGGCTTCGGCAATTTTTTTGGCTATATTTCCAAATTTTCGACTGAAACGTTGTCTGTTTAATATTTATTTCTAGAATCCGATTCTACCGAATTGTTTTTGTTTTGGACTCTATTTTAAATGTAATTTTTGAGCTGTTGACTTTTAATTCTGCCTTTGCAAAACATGCATGTACATGTATAGGGAAGCCATTTAAAGCTTGTTAAAATAATCCCTTTTGAAACGTCCTAAAAACATATTTTGTACAACCAGAATTTAATAATGAAATCTAAGTTTTGCTTTGATATGTTAAATCAGTTCAGTCATCTTATCCATAAATTATAGAATTATCTTTGAGGATTATCATTTGTTTTTATATCTGTTTGTTTTTATATTGGCTGTGCATCAGCGCTTATTTTAATTGGGGTGGGGGGGGGTGGGGGGTGGGGGGTGGGCGGGGGGGGGGGGGGTGTTTCAAAAAAAGCATTTAATAAAAGCGGGCGAGGGGTTGTTGCATTCATGTATTTCTAGTATTTTAAATTTTCTTCAAAAACTCATTAATAATTCATGAGGAAAACACAAAAGAATATCATGACCGTATCGTATCTTTATATGTGATAAATATTTCTCCTGATTTACATAAACCAGGGGCGGATATAACGTACGTCAAATCCGTCGAGCGACTAAGGTAAAAAATCCGAACAATAAATAATCCGTAAAACCATGGTTTCAAATTCAAAATTTAAAACAAATCCGGATAATATTTCTTGGCTTAATATATTCTGTCATTCTGGCCAATCACCACTCGTAATATTAAATTTAAACCAATCCTGAGCGAAATACGTCGAGAAAACGAAGTCCGTCGAACCGTGTTATGGCAGCCAATCAGCGCTCGTAATTTTCGACCTAGGCCAATGAAAAGCCAAGTACGTCGAAACTGCTTGGCAAGGTATTTCGACGTACTTGGCGTTTGATTGGTTGAGTCGTAAAATAACGAGTTGTGATTGGCTGGGCTGAGCATGGTTTGCTGCACCGGCTCTAGCTTCGACCACCTTCGACGTATGCGCCTTGAATTTATCCGTGGAATGGCTTCTAAAGTGTGATTGAACGGTGTGCTACAGTAGGCGCTCTAAAGAGCAATGATGAAAACAAACTTCACCAAATCTTTCTTGATTTGACGAAGAAAACACAATCAATCCTATTCCATTCTCTCTGGTCACAGTGCTCTGGTCGAGAGCCTATAGCGCAGATTGGGAAGACTTATATGCCGTCATTTTGGAACGGAGACATATATTCCTAAATATGCCAAGTATAGTAGAATAACTTTATCTCTACAATATCTCTGCGCGAATCATTAGTAATTACATTCTGATTTACATGTTCAGTTGTAAGCTAATATTTTCGCGTCGATATCGAACTATAGGACAAATAGTTTATACCGTGTTTATACGGCCTTGACTTGATTGCTGTATGGCTTCATTATAATCCGTTTATAAAATAGCTTTATTGAATGTTCTGTGATTGGGAATTCGCGGTTAGTGACCGTCAAACTTGAATTAGTTATTTTTACGTAAGAATAAACAAGAATAACGATTGCGCTTTTTAATATACATTAATTTGTGATATGATATGATTCGCTTCGCCTTGAACAAGCTAGTCAACTATCTGAGTAATCTGACCACTTGTCTGCCAAGTGTTTAATATCAAATAACAAGTTGTCAACGTTCTCGGGTACCTGATCCTTGTTGATAATATTGAATTTTTTCACACTTCTGAATTCTGTGTCAATAGTAAATTTTTATATAGATCCGAAGCATCTGGCATGATATTCCTTGATCGAAGACCTGTGAGCACTGCGTTCTTACCATGTGTAAATAGCTGATTGAGTACTCAATATCAAACGATTTCCCAAAGCCATATCCAACTACCTTACTACCCTATTGTCCTCGTAAGTTTGGTGGGGAACTTTTTTAAGTACGTCAAAATTATTAAATTTATTCAGGCTTTTCCCTGTATTTGTGTGATGAATCTGCAGACGGTATGTGGTCCACGTTGCCATTCATTATACAACATAGCCTATACTCATTTATACCTACTCTAAAACTTACATAATATTCCATAAAAATGGTAAAATGTGCCATTAAAAACATGTTTTAAAACTTTTAAAATTTTGTTCTAATGTGCTGTCAGAATGCGGGAAAAGCCGGGGGGGCATGCCCCCGGACCCCCCTAGAAATCCGGGTTTGACGTAGGTATATAAATTCCTACATCCGCCCCTGTAAACTTTAGCTTTGATTTTCTCGGCTTAGACAAGGTTATTTTTCAAACTGACTCCGCCAATCAACTTACCAAGTGGTTCGTTTTTGAAGCCGTATAATAAACTCGCAGTTCGTGTTTTATCAGATATAAAAACACTCGGCTTCGCCTCGTGTCTTTATATCTGATAAAACACTCCTGCTCGTTTATTATACAGTACCTAAAGCCGAACTATTATGTAAACCTTAAATGAAGTAGTTTGCGGTTTCCCTTTTTTGCCACGCAGGTCAGTTGGAACGCAGGCTCAGTCTTTTGTCTCGATGCATGTTATCATTGTTATGCAAGGATGGATTAAAGAAGGTTTTCCCAGAAAAAAAATCTTCTTTATTCTTTAATTCAATTAAAGACAATTAAAGACATTTAAAGACAATTAAAGACGATTCTTGAGAAAACCTTTAAAATTTCAACAATTTTTTATAACTTAATTAATACGGTAATTTAACTAGTCACCAGGCTCTCATGAGTGTCATCAATCATCATTTAGTGAATGCACGGGTGAATGAAGCAGTATTAAGATACTTTTTAATTTTTATTTTAATGTAATTTTGGTTAAATATTAAAAGAAGAAAGAACATAAATAAAGAAGATTAAAGACGATTTTTAGCTTCAATTAAAATCTTCTTTAATCATTAAAGAAGATTAAAGAAAAAATGTTTAAAGAAGATTTGCCATCCCTGTTGTTATGACTTATGCTAATTTTGATTTTTGAGTTTTGAGGTGTTGTGAATTTCGGATTTATATTTGACATATTTTGTTGGAAATCAAAAGGTGGTGTGTGGAGAATTGATAAGACGAAGAGCTGTCTGAAACGTGAAGATTATACAATGAGTAATAATTCTGACTTGACGAAAAGGAGTTCTAGCATGAATGCGAAAAAGTCTCATCGGTGTCCAGCTTGCGCCAAGACATTTAGTAGTTTATCATGTTTAAGACGTCATAAGGTATTACATACTGAAGAGAAACCATTCAAATGTGATGTCTGTGACAAGACATTCTCCCAGTCAGGTAACTTACTATCTCATAAAAGAACACATACTGGAGAGAAACCATTCAAATGTGATGTATGTAACAAGACATTTTCTTATTCAAGTGATTTAATAGTTCATAAAAGAACACATACTGGAGAGAAACCATTCAAATGTGATGTCTGTGACAAGACATTTCCCAGTCAAGTAACTTACTATCTCATAAAAGAACACATACTGGAGAGAAACCATTCAAATGTGATGTATGTAAGAAGACATTTTCTTATTCAAGTGATTTAATAGTTCATAAAAGAACACATACTGGAGAGAAACCATTCAAATGTGATGTCTGTGACAAGACATTTTCCCAGTCAAGTAACTTACTATCTCATAAAAGAACACATACTGGAGAGAAACCTTTCAACTGTGATTTCTGTGCCAAAACATTTGCTCGTTTAGCTATCCTGCAACGTCATAAAAGAACACATACTGGAGAGAAACCATTCAGATGTGATGTCTCTGACAAGACATTTGCTCGTTTAGCTACCCTGCAACATCATAAAAGAATAATACTGGAGAGAAACCTTTCAGATGTGATGTCTGTGACAAGACATTTGCTCATTTATCTACCCTGCAATGTCATAAAAGAACACATACTGGAGAGAAACCATTCAAATGTGATGTCTGTGACAAGACATTTTCCCAGTCAGGTAACTTACAATATCATAAAAGAAAACACACTAGAAAGAAACCTTACACTTGTGATATCTGTGACAAAGCATTTTCCTATCATTCTTGTTTTTTAAATCATCAGAGTACACATAACACAGGAAAAAGTTTTAAGTGTAATTACTGTAACATGAATTTAGATTATAAAACATTTGATCAACATTTATTGACCCATGAACTTGAAGCCACAGAACCAAATGGGATGCAGTATGTATGTTTGAAATGTGATGTCACATTTGACTTAGCTAGTGCATTGGTAAAGCACATGACTGAACTTCACTAACTCTTTCCCTACCATGGTGGCCTCTTAATATTTTGCTCTGGCTAAAGAATAGAGTTACTCTGGCTAATGCCAGATGGATTTTAAAAGGGTAAAAAACTATCTTGTTAGTTAACCCTTTCCTACCATGGTGGCCTTTTAGCACTATGTTACTCTGGCTAATGCCAGACGATTTTACTTGTCAAGGGAAGAACTCTACTAAGGAAAGGGTTAAGGTGGTTTTGTCTACTGTACTGTAGTTTGTCAGAAGTAAGTGCATAAATTTGTGTAATTTCTGTAATTGACACACAGCAATTTTGAAGTTCTCAGATTTGGGTTTTAGAAGGTATGAACCATGTATGTCAAATAAATACTGGCATGGAAATTCCTTCAGAGTACAGTATTGAATCATGCAGGCCATATCTTGAGGTATTTTGAGCACTCTTGTCAATGGCAAATTTGTGATGATATTTGGAGCTCTTTGGGAGATTCTGGCGGTGTGCTCCTTGGGAAATTTTGGAATTTACAGCCTGACTGGCCATTTATAGTGTTTTGGGCATCTACCACCTTACAGTATGTCAACCCAGCTGATTTCTACATAGACGTTGATATCAAGTTCTATAAAGAACCATATTTGGGGACCCAAATATTGTACAGGTGTACATGTCCAGTAGGTGCCCAATATTTGGACACAGCCTTGTGAATGAGTGAACAGCTTTTGAACAAAAACATTAGCAACGGTTCTTTTTACCACATATGTGTGCATTTTGGATCATATGTTTTCTGTAATCTAGGTGCCAATGGGAAATACTAATTTGAAACGAATTTTTCACTTGAAAAAATGTTCACTTGGTGTTTTTGAAAAGATTAGTTGTTTGATAACATTATAGATTGTAAAACTAGACAATGTTTTACAGGCAGAAATTCAAGAATTTGCAATATCTCCAACATTGTTCCTGTTGTATTATATTATAATTTTATCTGTTTACGTTGTATTAAATTATACCCAACAAGAAATTAACAATTGTAGAAGCCACAATATCAATAGTTCTTAATTTTATTAATAGTAAACTCAATACACTTCGCAGCTATAATTAACCACATAATCCAAAAAAAAGGAAGCACTTTATCAATAAATCAAAACATTTGTGTTTAATTTTTGGGCAATAAATGTTATTAATGCTGAGCTTTCGTTTTGTTAGGCCGGGGCATCTTCGTGCAGAGCTTACAAAACATTGAAGTTTCCCAAAATGTTTTGATGTTATCATAAAGTACATTTACAATGAGGTTGAACGGCGTTTATGGTTTGTAAATATCTCATCTCGTTCAAGATATATTCACCTTTTGAAAATATGCAAATTATATGGCTGATGACGTCATTTTCTCTAACCAGAGAAACGAAAATCGTAAAATTAGGAATATCTCTAGAAATAAACGATAGAAAGTGCTCAAATTTTGCATGCTTATAGTATTAAATAAAATACGTTTTGCTGTGGAATTTTAGTTGTTTTAGTGGAAATTGCTGGTTCCTGGCCAGCCATCTTCAATGATAAAATTAAATTTGCTTATTTATCTGCAATCAAGTAGCGTTTACTCCAGTGAATAAAAGTGAAGATTAAGGCTTATGTAGATATTGTAATTCATTAAACAACGAGGCAAAAATGATAATTCCCTTTTTAAGGTTTAGAGTAACCTGAGAGCATGCGCTTGACATGGCAATCACAAAAGTTCCACAGAGAAGTGTATTTCATTGGATACTACTAGAAATTACTATCGCGCAAGGGAAGTGCTGCCTCAAATGGGACAAAAACCTTTAGCCTACTGCACAAGCAAATCTGTGCAGTCTGTGGCGAATGTGACACCCACCCAAGAATGCCCTCTACACCCAAGATTGCCCACTCCATCCGTTTGCCCACTCCACACAAGGTTGCCCACTCCACCCAAGGTTGAACACTCCTCCCAAGATTGCCCACTCCAACCAAGATTGCTCACTCCACCAAAGATTGCCCACTCCACCAAAGATTGCCCACGCCACCCAAGATTGCCAATTCCACCCAAGATTGCCCACTCCACCCGAGTTAGCACACCGCACATGAATTTGCGCACTCCACCTGAGGTTGCCCACTCCACCCAAGTTTACCCACTACACCCAAAAGAGCCCACAGAGTTGCCTGCGAAGGAGGTTGGAATGTCCAAAAATTTAAAATTAATTATAATAGACAGAGTATCGCTTGACATGATATGGCAAGGGTTTTGACAGGATATACACATAAGTATCGCTTGACATGATATGGCAAGGGTTTTGACAGGATATACACATAATTAACATATAACATGCTATATATATATATATATATATATATATATATATATATATATATATATATAACATAACAATTACAATAACATGCGTCTTGCTCTACTGTCAGTGCAATCCCAAGTGCTTAATATGTTTTGACAAATTTAGAGCTTTAACAAAATTATACAGCAATGTACTATTGAGCCCATCAGATTATTTTGCAGAATTTGTATAAGTAAAAATACACACACGCAGATAGTAGCGTACGTCTGATCAGAATGCTGATCAGCGCAAACAAAATGAACCCACACCAATATTGGCAATATACAGCTAAAAATAAAAGAAAACAACCGTGAAATCTCCTACCAAGAAACACAGTTGTAAGTTGTAGAAACTAATATCTTACCTCGACAAGATAATCTCTCCTCACTAAAATTGTATAAGATCATAAGACAACAAGTGTGTTCATTTGTAGCCAAGAACAAGTGTGGCTTTGACTCCCAGTTCAGAAAATCCATTGCCGTCGTGGTGTTGACTGTTGACCAGCTTCAGACCATGCTTCAAACGTACATGCAATTCATCAAACAAATCCTTCTGGCGTATATGATGTAAGTTGTAGGAAGAAACTTCTTACGTCACAAAACGTCATAAAATGGTCAACAAATAAATAAATAACGAAGTGGCTATAGGTCCGGCCACCGGAACTCGTTCGAAAAACTAAAAGTCCGGCAATCGATTCCAGTATCAGCGCGGCCTGAAAGTAGCGAGACCGCTGAGTGGTTGTAACCCATGTAAACAGTAAAATCGTACTGTTGTTTCGCCAACCGACCGATAAGAGAATTTCGTGACACGAGTTAGGTCAGTTAGCCGGGATAGCCGGCTCATGTAATGTGTAAGGTTTCACCTTTGGTTCAAGGTTACTATACATGAATTAGAACATTCTCAGTCATAACGAAAAGAAGCTTTGTTGATCGAAGCCATCACACATTCAATGACAGTATTTGAGTATACACTGGTTGACACAGCTGAGCTGAGTGAATCGAAGACTAGGAAAGATATTAAGACAACACGCAAACACGTGTAATTAACGACAGTTACGTTTAAACGGAATCTGGCTGCGCTGGTACTGGAACCGATTACAGGACCTTTAGTTTTTCTTGAACGAGTTCTGGTGGCCGGACCTATAGCCACTTCGAATAAATAAACTCTCAAAATCTCGATTCCGTTGACTATACATAACTCGCCAAAGAGGTCTGGGCACGAGACATAGGCAACCCATATCAAGATTAGTGTGCTGCAGCCTCGCTACGCTCGGCAGCAATAAGCATACAAAGTTTAAGCGCGTTCTATTGTTTATTTCCAGAGATATTCCTTATTTTACGATTTTCATTTCGCTCGTTTGGAGTAAATGATGTCATCAGCCATAAATTTGTATGTTTCCAAAACGTGAATATCTCTTGAACGAGATGAGATATTGGCAAACCACAAACGCCGTTCACCCTCATTTGACCAGATAAAAAAAAAAGACTGACGATTTTTTCATCATAGTGACACTTTAAATGTTAACCAATTAATAAAATTAATGCAAGTAAAACATATCTTCTGACCTAGTACTCAGCAAAATACAAATCGTACTTTTTCAAGTCTCTCGGCATCACTCCATGTAGATTCAATTGTATTTGTACATGAAATTATCCCTCTTCCCGAGGAAATGAACATGCATGTTTTCCAGCAGTCAGAAATAATAGGTGTTCAGACAGTTTCACAAACTCCTCGATGGCTTGTTATCAACGTCTCGTGATCTCGCTTTTGAACCACTCCACATATCGCTTGATGATGCCTTTCCCCACAGTTCCTGCAGCTTTGGGTTTTTGGGCAGTTGTTGGGACGGTGCGCCTTTTTTAGACACACAAAGCAGCGACATTCTTCTTTTAATATTTTCATCCGTGATGCAACATCCTTGACCTTCTTGCATTCTGCGGAATAATGCTTGCAGGGGCGGATCTAGGATTTTTGTCACCTTAGTCCAAAATATTTGGGTTCTATGTGGGGGGGGGGGGGGGGGGGAGGGGGGGTGCAGGGGTGGTGGTCATGCTCCCCGGCCCTAGAAAATTTTAGCAGATTTAATTATTTTAACCAAGAAATAAACAACAGATACAATACATCTACTTCAAATATTTAATAAGATTCATGACTTCAAATATTTTTATATGAAACTGATAACCATACTGCAGGTTAGACCATTTCACTCCATGCAATTGCTCGAAACAGAGCTGTATAGGCAATACCCAGATGCCTCAGACCTAAAACATTTAAATACTAGGTCAAATTCAAAAACATTGTAGGCCTGACTCAGTCTCTATATTAAGGGCTTATTTACAAGGAGGTATTATCCTAGCCACTGGGTTACTCTAGCACAATGGTTACCCTAGCTCATACATTTCCTGTGGGATTTTTTGTTTGTCGTATTTACAAGGACATGCACTAGGGTAACCCGGGTGCTACCCTATGTAGCTGGATTATGTTTTGTCCTTGTAAATGCATTTGGTTGGGATAACTCACCTACCTAGGACAAATTTTACCTGGCCAACTCTATTAGATGTGGTTAACCAAACAAGGTAGGGGTAACTCTACCTTGGAAACAGGCCCTAACTATGGTCTCTCAAATAAAATAACATAATTATGATTGCCAGACCTCACTATCTATTTTATGAATTTATGAAGTAGTCTACATTATCCAATCTTGACAAAATCCTTTAGCTTGTATTTCAATTCTTGCTACAATGCTAGTCTCAAAATCATATTAATATTCAATTAAGTTTTCAAACCATTTATATAAATAAATACAAGAAGGGAAAACTCTGAATGAATTTGAGCTACTTGCGCTACAAACACGTAGATATATAAATAAGATTCTAAACAATAATATTAGGTCGCCTTTCATTTGAAGACATGCCATGTGGTCTCAATCGTGGCGAAGGTTGTTATTGTCGTATTATTAAAATTCCATGTAGAATTTATACGTTGAACGAACTTAAAGAAACTAGAAAATAATTAAGGCAGAAAAATCTGCTTACCTGAGAGCAGCACGAGGTTTCTTCTTGTCATTGTTGGCGTATATTACCACGTACATATATCTCAGTGCCAAAATTCCTTTGGAGCGTCTTACCAATCTTGGTATTAAAAATGCTCCTTTGTGCAAAGCATCCTTCGCTTGTTGACCCTCGAGTCGACGGTATTAAACTTGCCGTTTTATAAATCTCTCGCAACACATCTCGTCGTTGCCCTCAAAGCGAATACATCAAGATCTATCACGTTTGTATTAAGCAAAGCCATGTTCAAACGAAAGAATCCAAGTTAGTCAGAATCGATCACTGGTCAGTCCACAAATCCGTCGAGAACTACAAAGTGAAACGCCGCTAAACCAATCCGTGCTCTTGATAAAGAGCTATTGAAAAATTAAGCCAATCAGAAAGGGTGATACAAGGGGTCTAAATCCGTCGAGAAAGACAAAGAAATCCGGCGAACACTCGGCAAACCAATCACAGGTCGCTATAAAAGCTAATTTATAAATTCAACCAATCACAGCGGTTGATACAATAGGCTCAAATCCGTCGAGAAAGAACAAAGTCAACCGCGCGGCGCGGGTTGAAATGCCGGTCGGCAGTCTCACCTAATCGATTATCTCGGCGATCTCGGCGATCTCGAGAGTCGAGACTGAGGGAAGAACGATATACGAAAATTATTTTTTCTTGCCGATTTTTTTACCTTAGTCGTATGACTTATTTGACTAACGCTAAATCCGCCCCTGGCTTGGACTGACAAAATATACAGCACAACTGCCATATTTCTCCGAGTCAACTCCTAATGCTTCTAATCCGCGGACATCGGGACATGGACGTTGATTTTGGCGTAAACATACTTCAGTTGACGTAATTTATCTGGACTGGAAGGAATTTTCAACAGTTCATCCATGTGAGCTCTGATGATTTGTTGTTTGTTCCCAAACCTTCGTTTCAAAATATCAAGAGTCGCTTGATAATTCGCTTCAGATAATGGTAGTCCTTCGATTGATCTTAAAGCTTCGCCTTCCAAATACGACTTCAAATAATTGAATTTATCAACGGACGAAAGATACGAATTCGAATGTATCGCGTTCTGGAAACTGTCCCAAAACGAAGTGAAATTGGTGACGTTTGCTCTAAATTTTGGCACGTTGAGCTTCGGTAATTTCGCTTTAAAATACGGACTTACCCCAACAGCTCCAGGCGTTTTTGCTTGTACCTGACTTCCCAGAGAAGCCACGTTCGTTGGCACCGCTTGTGGATTATTTTCGACTATGTCCTGGGCAGCATCCCCAGTGTTTACTTCGAGACTTGTCTTCTTCGTTGTTGTTTGTGTAATCGCTTTATTTATGAATTCGTGTATGGCATCGAGTGTATCCTTCAAACGTAATTCCACTTCACTGGCATCAACCACCTCTTGTTCGAGATCGGCTGTCTTTGTACGTTCGATTATCTACTCATCAGTAACTTCGTTATGATTTCAATTCTTTTCACTATCGAAGAATGCAATGACTTGATACGTAATACTCTCGTGTAGTCGTCCTTTGTAATGATATCCGATACTTCTCTCGTAAATTTCGTCGCTATTCCTCTGTGCGCGGCTCTTTGAGCCTTTAAACGTTCGAGATTATCCACGTTGGGCGCCATGTAGTTAACTTCGCATTTTATTTACATCAAGAAACAACACACACATTTATTCACACATTCACCGAAAATACATATAGGACACACTGAAATAAAAATAGGTACGCAGCGCGTACATGTGTCTGCTGATGTTGGAGCCACAGAGTAATGTGAGATAAGTATGTTCGTTGGACAATGGAAGTTAAAATATGAGACGAACATAGAAATGCAATGGTGCACAATATTTACATGCGTATAGTGCTGGGAAACAATGTAAATACGCAATGATCAGGCAAATTGCAAACATTAAGGTATTGTAAAATATTAGAGGAGAAACTGGCCCATTTAATGTGATGAAGATAAAAGAGTTATTATTAAGAGGTTCGTACATGATACATAGAACATCCTAATATACAATAGGTTACATTGAATATTTTTATTCCATATTGATTTCTAAGTATGATTGCAGCTAGGGAGGTCATTGAAACACACTGCCAAAATAGTTACTGTCACTAGAAATTGAAGTCATTGCTGGCAATGAAGTATAGTTTACTTATAAAACAATTGATTGTCCATAAATTGACCACTGGAAATGTAGATTAGAAGTTCAACAACAAGGTTATTAATATTTGTAAATGAAATAAGTTTGCATGTTCAATCTTACATGTATCTTGTTGTTCATCTGTTGAGTAGACAAGTTTTGCTCTGACATTTTAATTGTAGCGGTCTCACAGCAAACACCACCTGTATGTTGATGGTACCATGCTCTTTCTCAAATGCACACTGGTCCTGTTGTAGAAGTCCCTGTTCAAGGTGTGCTGTGAGTTGGTTTAGCAAGTTTTTGGCAAATATATTTTGCCTTCAATGGAGAAGAAGGATTTCCTCCAGTGGTTATTGTAGGCCTGGTGCTTCCCTTTCATCTTGTACCAGTGTATGATAGAAGCATGTTTGAATTCCTGGGGGATTATCTCATACTAGCACATGAGTAGAAACAGCTACTGTAACATGAAGAAGATTTTAATTTAAAAGGTGGGCTGATCACTTCAACAGTTCAGTCAATTTCCAAATGCATAAGAATCTTGTGTTACTGTACACGTGTAAGAAATGAAATGTCAGTGTCATAAAGACTAGTTCTGATGCAGCTTGGTGATTTAACATATTTTATTTTTGGTGACCAAGTTCTGAAGTTTTGTAGTGTACAGTGAGGTATCTCTCAATGTTAATCCTCAAACCATGTGATAATAATTTATTTGAGCTGTTGGAATTAGCATTGTTGGAGTTGCATAAGTCTGGATAGTGAAGAATTTTGTTATTTTGATGATCAGTCTGGTTTCCTTGGTCCTTGTCCAGTAAACTTGCATGAGTTTTCAATAAGAACTTGCATGAGTTTTCCATGTACATATAGGTTGGTACTGTAGTATTCCAGCAGATTCATTACAGATGCTCAGCTGTGTTTTCATTATCTTTTAAATGATTCAGGAAAGTTGATAAACAGCCACACCATGATCCTTATTAGAATTTCTGAATAACATTTCACATACTTTGAAGGTTTTCAATAAATATATTGTCTTAGAAATTGGGCCATTTCTAAAGAAAAAAAATATGAAAAAGTAATTATTAAACAGTATAAATGAATTAAAAAGAAAACTAAAGCAAGAAGTTATTGTATAAACTATATAGAAATTCTGCATATATGTACAAACCTGTTATGATATCGATGGTATCTTGTATGTACATATAGCCTGCTAAAACCAGCAACATATTGTGTTCATATTGTTGAGATAAACACTGCATTAGATCAGAATAGAAATTTTCGAATGTTTATTAATTGCTTGTTATGCACATAATTTAATTACATGTAATCATCTTTATAGGATGGTTTATAATTGATAAACCATTACTATGGATTAGTGTTTGTCTGGGAAACTACCTCACCAGTTTGAATTCTGAAGGCAACGTGAGCAAAATTGTATTTCAAATTAATAGAAATCTATTTTGTCTTGTATGAAGCCCAGATCGCTTTGTGGTCACTAAAATAGGTTTGTAAAACACCTGAGTTAACTTGTAGATGTGATATGTTTGTAAATATGTGATCAATTAATGTTTGATTATCTCTTGTAAAAGTAGATACTAGCTGTTGGTATCCATTGTCTCTAACCATAACATTGTAAAGTGGTTGTCGTTCTGTGTCAACGATCCAGTTCACATTAAAATCTCCAATGATTATATCTGGCTGTAAAGTCTCGTCAGCCAAAATTTCAATCAATGCAGAGCATAGAAGTCTCACAGGAATTTTGGGAGAGCGATATATTCCTATTACTGTAAAACTTGGATTGTTGGCAATTTTTATTACAGTAAATTCAATATTATTGATATTGTGACTGTAGGGATATCCCTCAGCAAATGGTATCCTGCTGTAGACCGCTGTACCACCATACGGTCGTCTATTATTATCATGATTTGTTACATCGTCATTTCTAAATAGCTCATAACCATTAATGTTATACATTTCATTATTATCGAATTATCTGAACCTAGTTTCTGTAAAGATTGCTATATCACTGGAAGAATAATTAAAGTCTTGTCGAACATCTTCAATGTGTTTGTGTAGTGAACGAGCATTTAAATAACTTTTAACTTTTTTTAACTGAATTAACTTTTAATTCAGAGTGATTGATTTCGTAAAGTGGAGTATAACAAAGTTGCAGAGTTCTTCTCCATATCCTTTTATAGCCCGAGCGCCAATCATCAATTTGGCAATTTTATGAACAGAAATGAGAAATCATACCACCCAAGAATATTCTCCACAGATTTGGAAAGGAATTGGTCTTTAAGAGAAGTGAGGCCCATGTAGGAAATCGTAGCATGGTTTTTATACACTAATCAAACGAAAGTACGAAACCAATAGGGAGTAAATACCTTGCCGCTTTCGTTAATTATATAGTATAAATATATAAAAAGCTTTACAATCTTACCTTGTTTTTCCTTTTCTTCGATGTGTTAAGCTTAAATTAGGTTTTGCTGTATAATTTGCTTGTCATTCTGTTGTGAATACACTGCCCTCGTTCAAATTCGTATGGTACCTGTACGTGGAAATTTACACACAACTGAACTTGACCAAAATATTGCAGTTATTGCTCGAAACGATTGTTCGAACGCCATTTTAGTTGGTGAACCGTTTCGGCGAACTTTTGTAATCTTCCGTAGCGTGTTCGTTAGCTTGTGACGTTTGTGACGTAGTTGCCTCAAACCATCAAGGCCCAATCTCATGACTAAGTGTATGTTGACTACGTGTATGTTGACTACGTCAGCAGACACAAAAAAGTGTAATAAAAGTAGAATGCTGCGCAGGCAGTGTAGAAAGAACAATCGAAATATAGTAAGGTTAGATATACTGCCGAAACAGAGAACGTAGGAGTCTAACGTTTCGAGCGAAGGCTCTTCGTCAGAGAGAAACGTTAGACTCCTACGTTCTCTCAAATTTCAAATCATGTATACTGTATGCCATTCATTCAGATGTCTAACGTTTCTCTCTAGTGACGAAGGGCTTTCGTTCGAAACGTTTATGAGAGATCAGTACACCGACCTCACTATATTCTGATTTGTATTCCTATATTAAAATAGTTGCTTGAACTTCGACCATGCTTTGATTCACGATAGCGTCAAACTTGTGCAGCAGACTCTTTCATTCTCATTAACAACAATCCGATGTGCGATTGGCATACAGTATATATGATTTGAAATTTCGTCGTCTATAAAACTCTAAACCTTGAAATATATTTCAGATTCCCGAAATTAAATATTCATAACTTTGCCAGCGATAAATTTATGCCACAATCGGCCAATCAGAAGCCGGAGGGATTCCTGCTAATAACGCCATGTCTCGTCTTCAATTCGTCAGCTTTGGGCTTTAAATGCACGTTTCAAGGATGTGGACGTATTTGTTTAACCAAAGGTGGACTGCAAAACCATCGACGAACGCATAAAACACATAGTTTCGATCTCTCTCGACAGCCATTATTTACTTCGAATTGACTTCTCGAACCTATGTTTTTGTCAGCAGTTTACTTTCTGCGCAATCGCTGTTGCGTTTTCAAATTGACCAATCAGCCCCCCCCCCCTGTCACTAGGCCTTCTTATTTCCCGTTGTCTCTCCCCAGTCCTCTCGGCCATCCTGGCCTCAAAATTATAACTACCAAACAGGAAATATAAGGCCTACAATCATTGACAAAATTAGTTGAAACGACTTGAGTGAATCATGCCATGTTAATTGCTAGGCCTCTTTTTTGCATGAATTGCTATCCCCCCATCCCCCCTTTTCAATGTTGATACTCTGAACATTTAAATGTAATGGCAGGTGACTGAGTGCAAATTGCAAACGTTTTGAGGTCCACAACATTGAAGTGGGGGGAAGGGGGAACATGAAACCATTTCATGTTAGCTTTGTTTCAAGAATTATGTCAATGATTGTCTGAGAACAAATTGGACGCAAACGCAACAGATTTAATTCATAAAAATCCATTTTCTCTATTGGATTGACCATTAATGTTTTAAAAAATGCTAAAGTAGAATATGTGGTTAGTTTATATGCATGTTATATTGCCGAACGGGATTACAATAATTTTGTTGTAAGCATTTGAAGTTAAAGTTTTATGCAATGAGCAGGCGATTAATTACAGTTGTAGCCATTTAAAAGAAGTTGCGTATGCCACGGCACACAGGCATAATGACCTATGTGACAAAACAAGTCGAAGAAGCCACTCTAGTTAAGAAATTACCAAGTCATTTAGAAAAAAGATTAGTAGTTTGATAAAGGAACTCTCGTCCTATTGAATTTCTATTGAACCGTGGCGAAGTCGAGTGGCTCATGTGCCGCTGGTTGCTCAATTACTTTGAATGATCATTTTTCGCGAAAGAACATAGTGGAATTAGTGTGGCAGCATAACAGGAATTATTCGTAAATAAAATTTAAGCGTCAGGAATAACATGGAATTTAGGCGGTTTCTGCAATCGATCGTATACGATTACGTTCAACCGGAGAAATGAGCCCGACATGTCTTGTTTTTTGAACAAACCTCCCAGGGGGTCTATCGCAACATGGCGCCTTGCTGGTTAGCATTCGCTATATTGGACAAATAAATAGTGTTATAGAATTATTTCGAGTGAAATGAACTGTTTATAGTAATTTCTTAGCTACATCGTTTTATATCAATTCAGTTTACCATATCAATTCTGTATTTTGCCACACTTTACCACACTTTACCACACTTTACCATGCTTATGTTAATAAATTAGATTATGATCCTTTTATATATGCAGATTGTGGTAAAGTGTGGTAAAGTGTACTAAATTTTAGTGTAAGTATATGGTAAAGTGTGATCAAATGCAACAATTATGTCCACTTAATGCTTAAATAGAGCTAAAGTTTAAAAACATCTTTGTGTAACGAATATTTCAGTTGAAATTGCACTGAATATTATGCGAAGTTTGTGGTAAAGTGTGGTAAACTGAGCTTAATTTTAGCGGTCTCGTACACAGCAAAGTGCAATGATATCTTAGAAGTATATATGTGTTGTCAACTATTTGTAATGATAAAAGTATAAGGAGAAATGTTTGGGTATCGATTATTTTTGTTGAAATCGAGCTGAACTCCTCGATTCATTGTTTATTTATGTTCCTTGACATATGAGCTCTTTTATAACGCGGGTGCCAGTTGTAACTTGAGATGAATTCGAAGCCTTGGGTAATTATTCTATTGACAAGTTTTTAATGAATGCAACTGGTGAAAGAATTTTTCCCCCTTGCTGCAAACAATTTGCTCTGTTCGTTTGGGCATTAACTTAAGACAATTTCTTCCCGACTTTTCTCTTTATATCGGCATGAATGGTCAAATATTTTAATGATTTGCGCAAGTGCAGGGTATACATTATCCTTCACGACAGGTCTGCAATAAAGTTATCGGCATATTTTAATTTTACGTGTAGGTTTTGTGTCAGAATTATAAATTCATCATGGAAATACAGAGAGCGTGCGCAGCATTTAAACCGACAATAATTTTGAACCTGATTTTCGCGTAGTGACAGTTAACATTAGGACGTCATGGTGACGTCATGTAATTAACCTTTAAAATTATCGTTTGTTGTTAGCGATCAATATATGTGTTAAATGTATGTGAGATCACTTTGCGCAGTCGTGGGTAAAATATGCCGTTTCTCTGCAACGAAAAATGTACGGAGAATTATTAACGTAAATTCAGACAGTCTGAGAACAAATTGGACGCAAACGCAACAGATTTAATTCATAAAAATCCATTTTCTCTATTGGATTGACCATTAATGTTTTAAAAAATGCCAAAGTAGAATATGTGGTTAGTTTATATGCATGTTATATTGCCGAACGGGATTACAATAATTTTGTTGTAAGCATTTGAAGTTAAAGTTTTATGCGATGAGCAGGCGATTAATTACAGTTGTAGCCATTTAAAAGAAGTTGCGTATGCCACGGCTCACAGGCATAATGACCTATGTGACAAAACAAGTCGAAGAAGCCACTCTAGTTAAGAAATTACCAAGTCATTTAGAAAAAAGATTAGTAGTTTGATAAAGGAACTCTCGTCCTATTGAATTTCTATAGAACCGTGGCGAAGTCGAGTGGCTCATGTGCCGCTGGTTGCTCAATTACTTTGAATGATCATTTTTCGCGAAAGAACATAGTGGAATTAGTGTGGCAGCATAACAGGAATTATTCGTAAATAAAATTTAAGCGTCAGGAATGACATGGAATTTAGGCGGTTTCTGCAATCGATCGTATACGATTACGTTCAACCGGAGAAATGAGCCCGACATGTCTTGTTTTTTGAACAAATCTCGCAGGGGGTCTATCGCAACATGGCGCCTTGCTGGTTAGCATTCGCTATATTGGACAAATAAATAGTGTTATAGAATTATTTCGAGTGAAATGAACTGTTTATAGTAATTTCTTAGCTACATCGTTTTATATCAATTCAGTTTACCATATCAATTCTGTATTTTGCCACACTTTACCACACTTTACCACACTTTACCATGCTTATGTTAATAAATTAGATTATGATCCTTTTATATATGCAGATTGTGGTAAAGTGTGGTAAAGTGTACTAAATTTTAGTGTAAGTATATGGTAAAGTGTGATCAAATGCAACAATTATGTCCACTTAATGCTTAAATAGAGCTAAAGTTTAAAAACATCTTTGTGTAACGAATATTTCAGTTGAAATTGCACTGAATATTATGCGAAGTTTGTGGTAAAGTGTGGTAAACTGAGCTTAATTTTAGCGGTCTCGTACACAGCAAAGTGCAATGATATCTTAGAAGTATATATGTGTTGTCAACTATTTGTAATGATAAAAGTATAAGGAGAAATGTTTGGGTATCGATTGTTTTTGTTGAAATCGAGCTGAACTCCTCGATTCATTGTTTATTTATGTTCCTTGACATATGAGCTCTTTTATAACACGGGTGCCAGTTGTAACTTGAGATGAATTCGAAGCCTTGGGTAATTATTCTATTGACAAGTTTTTAATGAACGCAACTGGTGAAAGAATTTTTCCCCCTTGCTGCAAACAATTTGCTCTGTTCGTTTGGGCATTAACTTAAGACAATTTCTTCCCGACTTTTCTCTTTATATCGGCATGAATGGTCAAATATTTTAATGATTTGCGCAAGTGCAGGGTATACATTATCCTTCACGACAGGTCTGCAATAAAGTTATCGGCATATTTTAATTTTACGTGTAGGTTTTGTGTCAGAATTATAAATTCATCATGGAAATACAGAGAGCGTGCGCAGCTTTTAAACCGACAATAACCGACAATAATTTTGAACCTAATTTTCGCGTAGTGACAGTTAACATTAGGACGTCATGGTGACGTCATGTAATTAACCTTTAAAATTATCGTTTGTTGTTAGCGATCAATATATGTGTTAAATGTATGTGAGATCACTTTGCGCAGTCGTGGGTAAAATATGCCGTTTCTCTGCAACGAAAAATGTACGGAGAATTATTAACGTAAATTCAGACAATCATTGATAAAATTAGTTGAAACGACTTGAGTGAATCATGCCATGTTAATTGCTAGACCTCTTTTTTGTATGAATTGCTATCCCCCCGTCCCCCCTTTTCAATGTTGATACTCTGAACATTTAAATGTAATGGCAGGTTACTGAGTGAAAATTGCAAACGTTTTGAGGTCCACAACATTGAAGTGGGGGGAAGGGGGAACATGAAACCATTTCATGTTAGCTTTGTTTCAAGAATTATGTCAATGATTGTCTGAGAACAAATTGGACGCAAACGCAACAGATTTAATTCATAAAAATCCATTTTCTCTATTGGATTGACCATTAATGTTTTAAAAAATGCCAAAGTAGAATATGTGGTTAGTTTATATGCATGTTATATTGCCGAACGGGATTACAATAATTTTGTTGTAAGCATTTGAAGTTAAAGTTTTATGCGATGAGCAGGCGATTAATTACAGTTGTAGCCATTTAAAAGAAGTTGCGTATGCCACGGCTCACAGGCATAATGACCTATGTGACAAAACAAGTCGAAGAAGCCACTCTAGTTAAGAAATTACCAAGTCATTTAGAAAAAAGATTAGTAGTTTGATAAAGGAACTCTCGTCCTATTGAATTTCTATAGAACCGTGGCGAAGTCGAGTGGCTCATGTGCCGCTGGTTGCTCAATTACTTTGAATGATCATTTTTCGCGAAAGAACATAGTGGAATTAGTGTGGCAGCATAACAGGAATTATTCGTAAATAAAATTTAAGCGTCAGGAATAACATGGAATTTAGGCGGTTTCTGCAATCGATCGTATACGATTACGTTCAACCTGAGAAATGAGCCCGACATGTCTTGTTTTTTGAACAAACCTCCCAGGGGGTCTATCGCAACATGGCGCCTTGCTGGTTAGCATTCGCTATATTGGACAAATAAATAGTGTTATAGAATTATTTCGAGTGAAATGAACTGTTTATAGTAATTTCTTAGCTACATCGTTTTATATCAATTCAGTTTACCATATCAATTCTGTATTTTGCCACACTTTACCACACTTTACCACACTTTACCATGCTTATGTTAATAAATTAGATTATGATCCTTTTATATATGCAGATTGTGGTAAAGTGTGGTAAAGTGTACTAAATTTTAGTGTAAGTATATGGTAAAGTGTGATCAAATGCAACAATTATGTCCACTTAATGCTTAAATAGAGCTAAAGTTTAAAAACATCTTTGTGTAACGAATATTTCAGTTGAAATTGCACTGAATATTATGCGAAGTTTGTGGTAAAGTGTGGTAAACTGAGCTTAATTTTAGCGGTCTCGTACACAGCAAAGTGCAATGATATCTTAGAAGTATATATGTGTTGTCAACTATTTGTAATGATAAAAGTATAAGGAGAAATGTTTGGGTATCGATTGTTTTTGTTGAAATCGAGCTGAACTCCTCGATTCATTGTTTATTTATGTTCCTTGACATATGAGCTCTTTTATAACACGGGTGCCAGTTGTAACTTGAGATGAATTCGAAGCCTTGGGTAATTATTCTATTGACAAGTTTTTAATGAATGCAACTGGTGAAAGAATTTTTCCCCCTTGCTGCAAACAATTTGCTCTGTTCGTTTGGGCATTAACTTAAGACAATTTCTTCCCGACTTTTCTCTTTATATCGGCATGAATGGTCAAATATTTTAATGATTTGCGCAAGTGCAGGGTATACATTATCCTTCACGACAGGTCTGCAATAAAGTTATCGGCATATTTTAATTTTACGTGTAGGTTTTGTGTCAGAATTATAAATTCATCATGGAAATACAGAGAGCGTGCGCAGCTTTTAAACCGACAATAATTTTGAACCTGATTTTCGCGTAGTGACAGTTAACATTAGGACGTCATGGTGACGTCATGTAATTAACCTTTAAAATTATCGTTTGTTGTTAGCGATCAATATATGTGTTAAATGTATGTGAGACCACTTTGCGCAGTCGTGGGTAAAATATGCCGTTTCTCTGCAACGAAAAATGTACGGAGAATTATTAACGTAAATTCAGACTGTCTGAGAACAAATTGGACGCAAACGCAACAGATTTAATTCATAAAAATCCATTTTCTCTATTGGATTGACCATTAATGTTTTAAAAAATGCCAAAGTAGAATATGTGGTTAGTTTATATGCATGTTATATTGCCGAACGGGATTACAATAATTTTGTTGTAAGCATTTGAAGTTAAAGTTTTATGCGATGAGCAGGCGATTAATTACAGTTGTAGCCATTTAAAAGAAGTTGCGTATGCCACGGCTCACAGGCATAATGACCTATGTGACAAAACAAGTCGAAGAAGCCACTCTAGTTAAGAAATTACCAAGTCATTTAGAAAAAAGATTAGTAGTTTGATAAAGGAACTCTCGTCCTATTGAATTTCTATAGAACCGTGGCGAAGTCGAGTGGCTCATGTGCCGCTGGTTGCTCAATTACTTTGAATGATCATTTTTCGCGAAAGAACATAGTGGAATTAGTGTGGCAGCATAACAGGAATTATTCGTAAATAAAATTTAAGCGTCAGGAATAACATGGAATTTAGGTGGTTTCTGCAATCGATCGTATACGATTACGTTCAACCGGAGAAATGAGCCCGACATGTCTTGTTTTTTGAACAAACCTCCCAGGGGGTCTATCGCAACATGGCGCCTTGCTGGTTAGCATTCGCTATATTGGACAAATAAATAGTGTTATAGAATTATTTCGAGTGAAATGAACTGTTTATAGTAATTTCTTAGCTACATCGTTTTATATCAATTCAGTTTACCATATCAATTCTGTATTTTGCCACACTTTACCACACTTTACCACACTTTACCATGCTTATGTTAATAAATTAGATTATGATCCTTTTATATATGCAGATTGTGGTAAAGTGTGGTAAAGTGTACTAAATTTTAGTGTAAGTATATGGTAAAGTGTGATCAAATGCAACAATTATGTCCACTTAATGCTTAAATAGAGCTAAAGTTTAAAAACATCTTTGTGTAACGAATATTTCAGTTGAAATTGCACTGAATATTATGCGAAGTTTGTGGTAAAGTGTGGTAAACTGAGCTTAATTTTAGCGGTCTCGTACACAGCAAAGTGCAATGATATCTTAGAAGTATATATGTGTTGTCAACTATTTGTAATGATAAAAGTATAAGGAGAAATGTTTGGGTATCGATTGTTTTTGTTGAAATCGAGCTGAACTCCTCGATTCATTGTTTATTTATGTTCCTTGACATATGAGCTCTTTTATAACACGGGTGCCAGTTGTAACTTGAGATGAATTCGAAGCCTTGGGTAATTATTCTATTGACAAGTTTTTAATGAATGCAACTGGTGAAAGAATTTTTCCCCCTTGCTGCAAACAATTTGCTCTGTTCGTTTGGGCATTAACTTAAGACAATTTCTTCCCGACTTTTCTCTTTATATCGGCATGAATGGTCAAATATTTTAATGATTTGCGCAAGTGCAGGGTATACATTATCCTTCACGACAGGTCTGCAATAAAGTTATCGGCATATTTTAATTTTACGTGTAGGTTTTGTGTCAGAATTATAAATTCATCATGGAAATACAGAGAGCGTGCGCAGCTTTTAAACCGACAATAATTTTGAACCTGATTTTCGCGTAGTGACAGTTAACATTAGGACGTCATGGTGACGTCATGTAATTAACCTTTAAAATTATCGTTTGTTGTTAGCGATCAATATATGTGTTAAATGTATGTGAGATCACTTTGCGCAGTCGTGGGTAAAATATGCCGTTTCTCTGCAACGAAAAATGTACGGAGAATTATTAACGTAAATTCAGACAATCATTGATAAAATTAGTTGAAACGACTTGAGTGAATCATGCCATGTTAATTGCTAGGCCTCTTTTTTGTATGAATTGCTATCCCCCCGTCCCCCCTTTTCAATGTTGATACTCTGAACATTTAAATGTAATGGCAGGTTACTGAGTGAAAATTGCAAACGTTTTGAGGTCCACAACATTGAAGTGGGGGGAAGGGGGAACATGAAACCATTTCATGTTAGCTTTGTTTCAAGAATTATGTCAATGATTGTCTGAGAACAAATTGGACGCAAACGCAACAGATTTAATTCATAAAAATCCATTTTCTCTATTGGATTGACCATTAATGTTTTAAAAAATGCCAAAGTAGAATATGTGGTTAGTTTATATGCATGTTATATTGCCGAACGGGATTACAATAATTTTGTTGTAAGCATTTGAAGTTAAAGTTTTATGCGATGAGCAGGCGATTAATTACAGTTGTAGCCATTTAAAAGAAGTTGCGTATGCCACGGCTCACAGGCATAATGACCTATGTGACAAAACAAGTCGAAGAAGCCACTCTAGTTAAGAAATTACCAAGTCATTTAGAAAAAAGATTAGTAGTTTGATAAAGGAACTCTCGTCCTATTGAATTTCTATAGAACCGTGGCGAAGTCGAGTGGCTCATGTGCCGCTGGTTGCTCAATTACTTTGAATGATCATTTTTCGCGAAAGAACATAGTGGAATTAGTGTGGCAGCATAACAGGAATTATTCGTAAATAAAATTTAAGCGTCAGGAATAACATGGAATTTAGGCGGTTTCTGCAATCGATCGTATACGATTACGTTCAACCGGAGAAATGAGCCCGACATGTCTTGTTTTTTGAACAAACCTCCCAGGGGGTCTATCGCAACATGGCGCCTTGCTGGTTAGCATTCGCTATATTGGACAAATAAATAGTGTTATAGAATTATTTCGAGTGAAATGAACTGTTTATAGTAATTTCTTAGCTACATCGTTTTATATCAATTCAGTTTACCATATCAATTCTGTATTTTGCCACACTTTACCACACTTTACCACACTTTACCATGCTTATGTTAATAAATTAGATTATGATCCTTTTATATATGCAGATTGTGGTAAAGTGTGGTAAAGTGTACTAAATTTTAGTGTAAGTATATGGTAAAGTGTGATCAAATGCAACAATTATGTCCACTTAATGCTTAAATAGAGCTAAAGTTTAAAAACATCTTTGTGTAACGAATATTTCAGTTGAAATTGCACTGAATATTATGCGAAGTTTGTGGTAAAGTGTGGTAAACTGAGCTTAATTTTAGCGGTCTCGTACACAGCAAAGTGCAATGATATCTTAGAAGTATATATGTGTTGTCAACTATTTGTAATGATAAAAGTATAAGGAGAAATGTTTGGGTATCGATTGTTTTTGTTGAAATCGAGCTGAACTCCTCGATTCATTGTTTATTTATGTTCCTTGACATATGAGCTCTTTTATAACACGGGTGCCAGTTGTAACTTGAGATGAATTCGAAGCCTTGGGTAATTATTCTATTGACAAGTTTTTAATGAACGCAACTGGTGAAAGAATTTTTCCCCCTTGCTGCAAACAATTTGCTCTGTTCGTTTGGGCATTAACTTAAGACAATTTCTTCCCGACTTTTCTCTTTATATCGGCATGAATGGTCAAATATTTTAATGATTTGCGCAAGTGCAGGGTATACATTATCCTTCACGACAGGTCTGCAATAAAGTTATCGGCATATTTTAATTTTACGTGTAGGTTTTGTGTCAGAATTATAAATTCATCATGGAAATACAGAGAGCGTGCGCAGCTTTTAAACCGACAATAATTTTGAACCTGATTTTCGCGTAGTGACAGTTAACATTAGGACGTCATGGTGACGTCATGTAATTAACCTTTAAAATTATCGTTTGTTGTTAGCGATCAATATATGTGTTAAATGTATGTGAGATCACTTTGCGCAGTCGTGGGTAAAATATGCCGTTTCTCTGCAACGAAAAATGTACGGAGAATTATTAACGTAAATTCAGACAATCATTGATAAAATTAGTTGAAACGACTTGAGTGAATCATGCCATGTTAATTGCTAGGCCTCTTTTTTGTATGAATTGCTATCCCCCCGTCCCCCCTTTTCAATGTTGATACTCTGAACATTTAAATGTAATGGCAGGTTACTGAGTGCAAATTGCAAACGTTTTGAGGTCCACAACATTGAAGTGGGGGGAAGGGGGAACATGAAACCATTTCATGTTAGCTTTGTTTCAAGAATTATGTCAATGATTGTCTGAGAACAAATTGGACGCAAACGCAACAGATTTAATTCATAAAAATCCATTTTCTCTATTGGATTGACCATTAATGTTTTAAAAAATGCCAAAGTAGAATATGTGGTTAGTTTATATGCATGTTATATTGCCGAACGGGATTACAATAATTTTGTTGTAAGCATTTGAAGTTAAAGTTTTATGCGATGAGCAGGCGATTAATTACAGTTGTAGCCATTTAAAAGAAGTTGCGTATGCCACGGCTCACAGGCATAATGACCTATGTGACAAAACAAGTCGAAGAAGCCACTCTAGTTAAGAAATTACCAAGTCATTTAGAAAAAAGATTAGTAGTTTGATAAAGGAACTCTCGTCCTATTGAATTTCTATAGAACCGTGGCGAAATCGAGTGGCTCATGTGCCGCTGGTTGCTCAATTACTTTGAATGATCATTTTTCGCGAAAGAACATAGTGGAATTAGTGTACGTGGCAGCATAACAGGAATTATTCGTAAATAAAATTTAAGCGTCAGGAATAACATGGAATTTAGGCGGTTTCTGCAATCGATCGTATACGATTACGTTCAACCGGAGAAATGAGCCCGACATGTCTTGTTTTTTGAACAAACCTCCCAGGGGGTCTATCGCAACATGGCGCCTTGCTGGTTAGCATTCGCTATATTGGACAAATAAATAGTGTTATAGAATTATTTCGAGTGAAATGAACTGTTTATAGTAATTTCTTAGCTACATCGTTTTATATCAATTCAGTTTACCATATCAATTCTGTATTTTGCCACACTTTACCACACTTTACCACACTTTACCATGCTTATGTTAATAAATTAGATTATGATCCTTTTATATATGCAGATTGTGGTAAAGTGTGGTAAAGTGTACTAAATTTTAGTGTAAGTATATGGTAAAGTGTGATCAAATGCAACAATTATGTCCACTTAATGCTTAAATAGAGCTAAAGTTTAAAAACATCTTTGTGTAACGAATATTTCAGTTGAAATTGCACTGAATATTATGCGAAGTTTGTGGTAAAGTGTGGTAAACTGAGCTTAATTTTAGCGGTCTCGTACACAGCAAAGTGCAATGATATCTTAGAAGTATATATGTGTTGTCAACTATTTGTAATGATAAAAGTATAATGAGAAATGTTTGGGTATCGATTGTTTTTGTTGAAATCGAGCTAAACTCCTCGATTCATTGTTTATTTATGTTCCTTGACATATGAGCTCTTTTATAACACGGGTGCCAGTTGTAACTTGAGATGAATTCGAAGCCTTGGGTAATTATTCTATTGACAAGTTTTTAATGAATGCAACTGGTGAAAGAATTTTTCCCCCTTGCTGCAAACAATTTGCTCTGTTCGTTTGGGCATTAACTTAAGACAATTTCTTCCCGACTTTTCTCTTTATATCGGCATGAATGGTCAAATATTTTAATGATTTGCGCAAGTGCAGGGTATACATTATCCTTCACGACAGGTCTGCAATAAAGTTATCGGCATATTTTAATTTTACGTGTAGGTTTTGTGTCAGAATTATAAATTCATCATGGAAATACAGAGAGCGTGCGCAGCATTTAAACCGACAATAATTTTGAACCTGATTTTCGCGTAGTGACAGTTAACATTAGGACGTCATGGTGACGTCATGTAATTAACCTTTAAAATTATCGTTTGTTGTTAGCGATCAATATATGTGTTAAATGTATGTGAGACCACTTTGCGCAGTCGTGGGTAAAATATGCCGTTTCTCTGCAACGAAAAATGTACGGAGAATTATTAACGTAAATTCAGACTGTCTGAGAACAAATTGGACGCAAACGCAACAGATTTAATTCATAAAAATCCATTTTCTCTATTGGATTGACCATTAATGTTTTAAAAAATGCCAAAGTAGAATATGTGGTTAGTTTATATGCATGTTATATTGCCGAACGGGATTACAATAATTTTGTTGTAAGCATTTGAAGTTAAAGTTTTATGCGATGAGCAGGCGATTAATTACAGTTGTAGCCATTTAAAAGAAGTTGCGTATGCCACGGCTCACAGGCATAATGACCTATGTGACAAAACAAGTCGAAGAAGCCACTCTAGTTAAGAAATTACCAAGTCATTTAGAAAAAAGATTAGTAGTTTGATAAAGGAACTCTCGTCCTATTGAATTTCTATAGAACCGTGGCGAAGTCGAGTGGCTCATGTGCCGCTGGTTGCTCAATTACTTTGAATGATCATTTTTCGCGAAAGAACATAGTGGAATTAGTGTGGCAGCATAACAGGAATTATTCGTAAATAAAATTTAAGCGTCAGGAATGACATGGAATTTAGGCGGTTTCTGCAATCGATCGTATACGATTACGTTCAACCGGAGAAATGAGCCCGACATGTCTTGTTTTTTGAACAAATCTCGCAGGGGGTCTATCGCAACATGGCGCCTTGCTGGTTAGCATTCGCTATATTGGACAAATAAATAGTGTTATAGAATTATTTCGAGTGAAATGAACTGTTTATAGTAATTTCTTAGCTACATCGTTTTATATCAATTCAGTTTACCATATCAATTCTGTATTTTGCCACACTTTACCACACTTTACCACACTTTACCATGCTTATGTTAATAAATTAGATTATGATCCTTTTATATATGCAGATTGTGGTAAAGTGTGGTAAAGTGTACTAAATTTTAGTGTAAGTATATGGTAAAGTGTGATCAAATGCAACAATTATGTCCACTTAATGCTTAAATAGAGCTAAAGTTTAAAAACATCTTTGTGTAACGAATATTTCAGTTGAAATTGCACTGAATATTATGCGAAGTTTGTGGTAAAGTGTGGTAAACTGAGCTTAATTTTAGCGGTCTCGTACACAGCAAAGTGCAATGATATCTTAGAAGTATATATGTGTTGTCAACTATTTGTAATGATAAAAGTATAAGGAGAAATGTTTGGGTATCGATTGTTTTTGTTGAAATCGAGCTGAACTCCTCGATTCATTGTTTATTTATGTTCCTTGACATATGAGCTCTTTTATAACACGGGTGCCAGTTGTAACTTGAGATGAATTCGAAGCCTTGGGTAATTATTCTATTGACAAGTTTTTAATGAACGCAACTGGTGAAAGAATTTTCCCCCTTGCTGCAAACAATTTGCTCTGTTCGTTTGGGCATTAACTTAAGACAATTTCTTCCCGACTTTTCTCTTTATATCGGCATGAATGGTCAAATATTTTAATGATTTGCGCAAGTGCAGGGTATACATTATCCTTCACGACAGGTCTGCAATAAAGTTATCGGCATATTTTAATTTTACGTGTAGGTTTTGTGTCAGAATTATAAATTCATCATGGAAATACAGAGAGCGTGCGCAGCTTTTAAACCGACAATAACCGACAATAATTTTGAACCTAATTTTCGCGTAGTGACAGTTAACATTAGGACGTCATGGTGACGTCATGTAATTAACCTTTAAAATTATCGTTTGTTGTTAGCGATCAATATATGTGTTAAATGTATGTGAGATCACTTTGCGCAGTCGTGGGTAAAATATGCCGTTTCTCTGCAACGAAAAATGTACGGAGAATTATTAACGTAAATTCAGACAATCATTGATAAAATTAGTTGAAACGACTTGAGTGAATCATGCCATGTTAATTGCTAGACCTCTTTTTTGTATGAATTGCTATCCCCCCGTCCCCCCTTTTCAATGTTGATACTCTGAACATTTAAATGTAATGGCAGGTTACTGAGTGAAAATTGCAAACGTTTTGAGGTCCACAACATTGAAGTGGGGGAAGGGGGAACATGAAACCATTTCATGTTAGCTTTGTTTCAAGAATTATGTCAATGATTGTCTGAGAACAAATTGGACGCAAACGCAACAGATTTAATTCATAAAAATCCATTTTCTCTATTGGATTGACCATTAATGTTTTAAAAAATGCCAAAGTAGAATATGTGGTTAGTTTATATGCATGTTATATTGCCGAACGGGATTACAATAATTTTGTTGTAAGCATTTGAAGTTAAAGTTTTATGCGATGAGCAGGCGATTAATTACAGTTGTAGCCATTTAAAAGAAGTTGCGTATGCCACGGCTCACAGGCATAATGACCTATGTGACAAAACAAGTCGAAGAAGCCACTCTAGTTAAGAAATTACCAAGTCATTTAGAAAAAAGATTAGTAGTTTGATAAAGGAACTCTCGTCCTATTGAATTTCTATAGAACCGTGGCGAAGTCGAGTGGCTCATGTGCCGCTGGTTGCTCAATTACTTTGAATGATCATTTTTCGCGAAAGAACATAGTGGAATTAGTGTGGCAGCATAACAGGAATTATTCGTAAATAAAATTTAAGCGTCAGGAATAACATGGAATTTAGGCGGTTTCTGCAATCGATCGTATACGATTACGTTCAACCTGAGAAATGAGCCCGACATGTCTTGTTTTTTGAACAAACCTCCCAGGGGGTCTATCGCAACATGGCGCCTTGCTGGTTAGCATTCGCTATATTGGACAAATAAATAGTGTTATAGAATTATTTCGAGTGAAATGAACTGTTTATAGTAATTTCTTAGCTACATCGTTTTATATCAATTCAGTTTACCATATCAATTCTGTATTTTGCCACACTTTACCACACTTTACCACACTTTACCATGCTTATGTTAATAAATTAGATTATGATCCTTTTATATATGCAGATTGTGGTAAAGTGTGGTAAAGTGTACTAAATTTTAGTGTAAGTATATGGTAAAGTGTGATCAAATGCAACAATTATGTCCACTTAATGCTTAAATAGAGCTAAAGTTTAAAAACATCTTTGTGTAACGAATATTTCAGTTGAAATTGCACTGAATATTATGCGAAGTTTGTGGTAAAGTGTGGTAAACTGAGCTTAATTTTAGCGGTCTCGTACACAGCAAAGTGCAATGATATCTTAGAAGTATATATGTGTTGTCAACTATTTGTAATGATAAAAGTATAAGGAGAAATGTTTGGGTATCGATTGTTTTTGTTGAAATCGAGCTGAACTCCTCGATTCATTGTTTATTTATGTTCCTTGACATATGAGCTCTTTTATAACACGGGTGCCAGTTGTAACTTGAGATGAATTCGAAGCCTTGGGTAATTATTCTATTGACAAGTTTTTAATGAATGCAACTGGTGAAAGAATTTTTCCCCCTTGCTGCAAACAATTTGCTCTGTTCGTTTGGGCATTAACTTAAGACAATTTCTTCCCGACTTTTCTCTTTATATCGGCATGAATGGTCAAATATTTTAATGATTTGCGCAAGTGCAGGGTATACATTATCCTTCACGACAGGTCTGCAATAAAGTTATCGGCATATTTTAATTTTACGTGTAGGTTTTGTGTCAGAATTATAAATTCATCATGGAAATACAGAGAGCGTGCGCAGCTTTTAAACCGACAATAATTTTGAACCTGATTTTCGCGTAGTGACAGTTAACATTAGGACGTCATGGTGACGTCATGTAATTAACCTTTAAAATTATCGTTTGTTGTTAGCGATCAATATATGTGTTAAATGTATGTGAGACCACTTTGCGCAGTCGTGGGTAAAATATGCCGTTTCTCTGCTACGAAAAATGTACGGAGAATTATTAACGTAAATTCAGACATGTCTGAGAACAAATTGGACGCAAACGCAACAGATTTAATTCATAAAAATCCATTTTCTCTATTGGATTGACCATTAATGTTTTAAAAAATGCCAAAGTAGAATATGTGGTTAGTTTATATGCATGTTATATTGCCGAACGGGATTACAATAATTTTGTTGTAAGCATTTGAAGTTAAAGTTTTATGCGATGAGCAGGCGATTAATTACAGTTGTAGCCATTTAAAAGAAGTTGCGTATGCCACGGCTCACAGGCATAATGACCTATGTGACAAAACAAGTCGAAGAAGCCACTCTAGTTAAGAAATTACCAAGTCATTTAGAAAAAGATTAGTAGTTTGATAAAGGAACTCTCGTCATATTGAATTTCTATAGAACCGTGGCGAAGTCGAGTGGCTCATGTGCCGCTGGTTGCTCAATTACTTTGAATGATCATTTTTCGCGAAAGAACATAGTGGAATTAGTGTGGCAGCATAACAGGAATTATTCGTAAATAAAATTTAAGCGTCAGGAATAACATGGAATTTAGGTGGTTTCTGCAATCGATCGTATACGATTACGTTCAACCGGAGAAATGAGCCCGACATGTCTTGTTTTTGAACAAACCTCCCAGGGGGTCTATCGCAACATGGCGCCTTGCTGGTTAGCATTCGCTATATTGGACAAATAAATAGTGTTATAGAATTATTTCGAGTGAAATGAACTGTTTATAGTAATTTCTTAGCTACATCGTTTTATATCAATTCAGTTTACCATATCAATTCTGTATTTTGCCACACTTTACCACACTTTACCACACTTTACCATGCTTATGTTAATAAATTAGATTATGATCCTTTTATATATGCAGATTGTGGTAAAGTGTGGTAAAGTGTACTAAATTTTAGTGTAAGTATATGGTAAAGTGTGATCAAATGCAACAATTATGTCCACTTAATGCTTAAATAGAGCTAAAGTTTAAAAACATCTTTGTGTAACGAATATTTCAGTTGAAATTGCACTGAATATTATGCGAAGTTTGTGGTAAAGTGTGGTAAACTGAGCTTAATTTTAGCGGTCTCGTACACAGCAAAGTGCAATGATATCTTAGAAGTATATATGTGTTGTCAACTATTTGTAATGATAAAAGTATAAGGAGAAATGTTTGGGTATCGATTGTTTTTGTTGAAATCGAGCTGAACTCCTCGATTCATTGTTTATTTATGTTCCTTGACATATGAGCTCTTTTATAACACGGGTGCCAGTTGTAACTTGAGATGAATTCGAAGCCTTGGGTAATTATTCTATTGACAAGTTTTTAATGAATGCAACTGGTGAAAGAATTTTTCCCCCTTGCTGCAAACAATTTGCTCTGTTCGTTTGGGCATTAACTTAAGACAATTTCTTCCCGACTTTTCTCTTTATATCGGCATGAATGGTCAAATATTTTAATGATTTGCGCAAGTGCAGGGTATACATTATCCTTCACGACAGGTCTGCAATAAAGTTATCGGCATATTTTAATTTTACGTGTAGGTTTTGTGTCAGAATTATAAATTCATCATGGAAATACAGAGAGCGTGCGCAGCTTTTAAACCGACAATAATTTTGAACCTGATTTTCGCGTAGTGACAGTTAACATTAGGACGTCATGGTGACGTCATGTAATTAACCTTTAAAATTATCGTTTGTTGTTAGCGATCAATATATGTGTTAAATGTATGTGAGATCACTTTGCGCAGTCGTGGGTAAAATATGCCGTTTCTCTGCAACGAAAAATGTACGGAGAATTATTAACGTAAATTCAGACAATCATTGATAAAATTAGTTGAAACGACTTGAGTGAATCATGCCATGTTAATTGCTAGGCCTCTTTTTTGTATGAATTGCTATCCCCCCGTCCCCCCTTTTCAATGTTGATACTCTGAACATTTAAATGTAATGGCAGGTTACTGAGTGAAAATTGCAAACGTTTTGAGGTCCACAACATTGAAGTGGGGGGAAGGGGGAACATGAAACCATTTCATGTTAGCTTTGTTTCAAGAATTATGTCAATGATTGTCTGAGAACAAATTGGACGCAAACGCAACAGATTTAATTCATAAAAATCCATTTTCTCTATTGGATTGACCATTAATGTTTTAAAAAATGCCAAAGTAGAATATGTGGTTAGTTTATATGCATGTTATATTGCCGAACGGGATTACAATAATTTTGTTGTAAGCATTTGAAGTTAAAGTTTTATGCGATGAGCAGGCGATTAATTACAGTTGTAGCCATTTAAAAGAAGTTGCGTATGCCACGGCTCACAGGCATAATGACCTATGTGACAAAACAAGTCGAAGAAGCCACTCTAGTTAAGAAATTACCAAGTCATTTAGAAAAAAGATTAGTAGTTTGATAAAGGAACTCTCGTCCTATTGAATTTCTATAGAACCGTGGCGAAGTCGAGTGGCTCATGTGCCGCTGGTTGCTCAATTACTTTGAATGATCATTTTTCGCGAAAGAACATAGTGGAATTAGTGTGGCAGCATAACAGGAATTATTCGTAAATAAAATTTAAGCGTCAGGAATAACATGGAATTTAGGCGGTTTCTGCAATCGATCGTATACGATTACGTTCAACCTGAGAAATGAGCCCGACATGTCTTGTTTTTTGAACAAACCTCCCAGGGGGTCTATCGCAACATGGCGCCTTGCTGGTTAGCATTCGCTATATTGGACAAATAAATAGTGTTATAGAATTATTTCGAGTGAAATGAACTGTTTATAGTAATTTCTTAGCTACATCGTTTTATATCAATTCAGTTTACCATATCAATTCTGTATTTTGCCACACTTTACCACACTTTACCACACTTTACCATGCTTATGTTAATAAATTAGATTATGATCCTTTTATATATGCAGATTGTGGTAAAGTGTGGTAAAGTGTACTAAATTTTAGTGTAAGTATATGGTAAAGTGTGATCAAATGCAACAATTATGTCCACTTAATGCTTAAATAGAGCTAAAGTTTAAAAACATCTTTGTGTAACGAATATTTCAGTTGAAATTGCACTGAATATTATGCGAAGTTTGTGGTAAAGTGTGGTAAACTGAGCTTAATTTTAGCGGTCTCGTACACAGCAAAGTGCAATGATATCTTAGAAGTATATATGTGTTGTCAACTATTTGTAATGATAAAAGTATAAGGAGAAATGTTTGGGTATCGATTGTTTTTGTTGAAATCGAGCTGAACTCCTCGATTCATTGTTTATTTATGTTCCTTGACATATGAGCTCTTTTATAACACGGGTGCCAGTTGTAACTTGAGATGAATTCGAAGCCTTGGGTAATTATTCTATTGACAAGTTTTTAATGAACGCAACTGGTGAAAGAATTTTCCCCCTTGCTGCAAACAATTTGCTCTGTTCGTTTGGGCATTAACTTAAGACAATTTCTTCCCGACTTTTCTCTTTATATCGGCATGAATGGTCAAATATTTTAATGATTTGCGCAAGTGCAGGGTATACATTATCCTTCACGACAGGTCTGCAATAAAGTTATCGGCATATTTTAATTTTACGTGTAGGTTTTGTGTCAGAATTATAAATTCATCATGGAAATACAGAGAGCGTGCGCAGCTTTTAAACCGACAATAATTTTGAACCTGATTTTCGCGTAGTGACAGTTAACATTAGGACGTCATGGTGACGTCATGTAATTAACCTTTAAAATTATCGTTTGTTGTTAGCGATCAATATATGTGTTAAATGTATGTGAGATCACTTTGCGCAGTCGTGGGTAAAATATGCCGTTTCTCTGCAACGAAAAATGTACGGAGAATTATTAACGTAAATTCAGACAATCATTGATAAAATTAGTTGAAACGACTTGAGTGAATCATGCCATGTTAATTGCTAGGCCTCTTTTTTGTATGAATTGCTATCCCCCGTCCCCCCTTTTCAATGTTGATACTCTGAACATTTAAATGTAATGGCAGGTTACTGAGTGCAAATTGCAAACGTTTTGAGGTCCACAACATTGAAGTGGGGGGAAGGGGGAACATGAAACCATTTCATGTTAGCTTTGTTTCAAGAATTATGTCAATGATTGTCTGAGAACAAATTGGACGCAAACGCAACAGATTTAATTCATAAAAATCCATTTTCTCTATTGGATTGACCATTAATGTTTTAAAAAATGCCAAAGTAGAATATGTGGTTAGTTTATATGCATGTTATATTGCCGAACGGGATTACAATAATTTTGTTGTAAGCATTTGAAGTTAAAGTTTTGTGCGATGAGCAGGCGATTAATTACAGTTGTAGCCATTTAAAAGAAGTTGCGTATGCCACGGCTCACAGGCATAATGACCTATGTGACAAAACAAGTCGAAGAAGCCACTCTAGTTAAGAAATTACCAAGTCATTTAGAAAAAAGATTAGTAGTTTGATAAAGGAACTCTCGTCCTATTGAATTTCTATAGAACCGTGGCGAAGTCGAGTGACTCATGTGCCGCTGGTTGCTCAATTACTTTGAATGATCATTTTTCGCGAAAGAACATAGTGGAATTAGTGTGGCAGCATAACAGGAATTATTCGTAAATAAAATTTAAGCGTCAGGAATAACATGGAATTTAGGCGGTTTCTGCAATCGATCGTATACGATTACGTTCAACCGGAGAAATGAGCCCGACATGTCTTGTTTTTTGAACAAACCTCCCAGGGGGTCTATCGCAACATGGCGCCTTGCTGGTTAGCATTCGCTATATTGGACAAATAAATAGTGTTATAGAATTATTTCGAGTGAAATGAACTGTTTATAGTAATTTCTTAGCTACATCGTTTTATATCAATTCAGTTTACCATATCAATTCTGTATTTTGCCACACTTTACCACACTTTACCACACTTTACCATGCTTATGTTAATAAATTAGATTATGATCCTTTTATATATGCAGATTGTGGTAAAGTGTGGTAAAGTGTACTAAATTTTAGTGTAAGTATATGGTAAAGTGTGATCAAATGCAACAATTATGTCCACTTAATGCTTAAATAGAGCTAAAGTTTAAAAACATCTTTGTGTAACGAATATTTCAGTTGAAATTGCACTGAATATTATGCGAAGTTTGTGGTAAAGTGTGGTAAACTGAGCTTAATTTTAGCGGTCTCGTACACAGCAAAGTGCAATGATATCTTAGAAGTATATATGTGTTGTCAACTATTTGTAATGATAAAAGTATAAGGAGAAATGTTTGGGTATCGATTGTTTTTGTTGAAATCGAGCTGAACTCCTCGATTCATTGTTTATTTATGTTCCTTGACATATGAGCTCTTTTATAACACGGGTGCCAGTTGTAACTTGAGATGAATTCGAAGCCTTGGGTAATTATTCTATTGACAAGTTTTTAATGAATGCAACTGGTGAAAGAATTTTTCCCCCTTGCTGCAAACAATTTGCTCTGTTCGTTTGGGCATTAACTTAAGACAATTTCTTCCCGACTTTTCTCTTTATATCGGCATGAATGGTCAAATATTTTAATGATTTGCGCAAGTGCAGGGTATACATTATCCTTCACGACAGGTCTGCAATAAAGTTATCGGCATATTTTAATTTTACGTGTAGGTTTTGTGTCAGAATTATAAATTCATCATGGAAATACAGAGAGCGTGCGCAGCTTTTAAACCGACAATAATTTTGAACCTGATTTTCGCGTAGTGACAGTTAACATTAGGACGTCATGGTGACGTCATGTAATTAACCTTTAAAATTATCGTTTGTTGTTAGCGATCAATATATGTGTTAAATGTATGTGAGACCACTTTGCGCAGTCGTGGGTAAAATATGCCGTTTCTCTGCAACGAAAAATGTACGGAGAATTATTAACGTAAATTCAGACAGTCTGAGAACAAATTGGACGCAAACGCAACAGATTTAATTCATAAAAATCCATTTTCTCTATTGGATTGACCATTAATGTTTTAAAAAATGCCAAAGTAGAATATGTGGTTAGTTTATATGCATGTTATATTGCCGAACGGGATTACAATAATTTTGTTGTAAGCATTTGAAGTTAAAGTTTTATGCGATGAGCAGGCGATTAATTACAGTTGTAGCCATTTAAAAGAAGTTGCGTATGCCACGGCTCACAGGCATAATGACCTATGTGACAAAACAAGTCGAAGAAGCCACTCTAGTTAAGAAATTACCAAGTCATTTAGAAAAAAGATTAACAGTTTGATAAAGGAACTCTCGTCCTATTGAATTTCTATAGAACCGTGGCGAAGTCGAGTGGCTCATGTGCCGCTGGTTGCTCAATTAATTTGAATGATCATTTTTCGCGAAAGAACATAGTGGAATTAGTGTGGCAGCATAACAGGAATTATTCGTAAATAAAATTTAAGCGTCAGGAATAACATGGAATTTAGGCGGTTTCTGCAATCGATCGTATACGATTACGTTCAACCGGAGAAATGAGCCCGACATGTCTTGTTTTTTGAACAAACCTCCCAGGGGGTCTATCGCAACATGGCGCCTTGCTGGTTAGCATTCGCTATATTGGACAAATAAATAGTGTTATAGAATTATTTCGAGTGAAATGAACTGTTTATAGTAATTTCTTAGCTACATCGTTTTATATCAATTCAGTTTACCATATCAATTCTGTATTTTGCCACACTTTACCACACTTTACCACACTTTACCATGCTTATGTTAATAAATTAGATTATGATCCTTTTATATATGCAGATTGTGGTAAAGTGTGGTAAAGTGTACTAAATTTTAGTGTAAGTATATGGTAAAGTGTGATCAAATGCAACAATTATGTCCACTTAATGCTTAAATAGAGCTAAAGTTTAAAAACATCTTTGTGTAACGAATATTTCAGTTGAAATTGCACTGAATATTATGCGAAGTTTGTGGTAAAGTGTGGTAAACTGAGCTTAATTTTAGCGGTCTCGTACACAGCAAAGTGCAATGATATCTTAGAAGTATATATGTGTTGTCAACTATTTGTAATGATAAAAGTATAAGGAGAAATGTTTGGGTATCGATTGTTTTTGTTGAAATCGAGCTAAACTCCTCGATTCATTGTTTATTTATGTTCCTTGACATATGAGCTCTTTTATAACACGGGTGCCAGTTGTAACTTGAGATGAATTCGAAGCCTTGGGTAATTATTCTATTGACAAGTTTTTAATGAATGCAACTGGTGAAAGAATTTTTCCCCCTTGCTGCAAACAATTTGCTCTGTTCGTTTGGGCATTAACTTAAGACAATTTCTTCCCGACTTTTCTCTTTATATCGGCATGAATGGTCAAATATTTTAATGATTTGCGCAAGTGCAGGGTATACATTATCCTTCACGACAGGTCTGCAATAAAGTTATCGGCATATTTTAATTTTACGTGTAGGTTTTGTGTCAGAATTATAAATTCATCATGGAAATACAGAGAGCGTGCGCAGCTTTTAAACCGACAATAATTTTGAACCTGATTTTCGCGTAGTGACAGTTAACATTAGGACGTCATGGTGACGTCATGTAATTAACCTTTAAAATTATCGTTTGTTGTTAGCGATCAATATATGTGTTAAATGTATGTGAGATCACTTTGCGCAGTCGTGGGTAAAATATGCCGTTTCTCTGCAACGAAAAATGTACGGAGAATTATTAACGTAAATTCAGACTGTCTGAGAACAAATTGGACGCAAACGCAACAGATTTAATTCATAAAAATCCATTTTCTCTATTGGATTGACCATTAATGTTTTAAAAAATGCCAAAGTAGAATATGTGGTTAGTTTATATGCATGTTATATTGCCGAACGGGATTACAATAATTTTGTTGTAAGCATTTGAAGTTAAAGTTTTATGCGATGAGCAGGCGATTAATTACAGTTGTAGCCATTTAAAAGAAGTTGCGTATGCCACGGCTCACAGGCATAATGACCTATGTGACAAAACAAGTCGAAGAAGCCACTCTAGTTAAGAAATTACCAAGTCATTTAGAAAAAAGATTAACAGTTTGATAAAGGAACTCTCGTCCTATTGAATTTCTATAGAACCGTGGCGAAGTCGAGTGACTCATGTGCCGCTGGTTGCTCAATTACTTTGAATGATCATTTTTCGCGAAAGAACATAGTGGAATTAGTGTGGCAGCATAACAGGAATTATTCGTAAATAAAATTTAAGCGTCAGGAATAACATGGAATTTAGGCGGTTTCTGCAATCGATCGTATACGATTACGTTCAACCGGAGAAATGAGCCCGACATGTCTTGTTTTTTGAACAAACCTCCCAGGGGGTCTATCGCAACATGGCGCCTTGCTGGTTAGCATTCGCTATATTGGACAAATAAATAGTGTTATAGAATTATTTCGAGTGAAATGAACTGTTTATAGTAATTTCTTAGCTACATCGTTTTATATCAATTCAGTTTACCATATCAATTCTGTATTTTGCCACACTTTACCACACTTTACCACACTTTACCATGCTTATGTTAATAAATTAGATTATGATCCTTTTATATATGCAGATTGTGGTAAAGTGTGGTAAAGTGTACTAAATTTTAGTGTAAGTATATGGTAAAGTGTGATCAAATGCAACAATTATGTCCACTTAATGCTTAAATAGAGCTAAAGTTTAAAAACATCTTTGTGTAACGAATATTTCAGTTGAAATTGCACTGAATATTATGCGAAGTTTGTGGTAAAGTGTGGTAAACTGAGCTTAATTTTAGCGGTCTCGTACACAGCAAAGTGCAATGATATCTTAGAAGTATATATGTGTTGTCAACTATTTGTAATGATAAAAGTATAAGGAGAAATGTTTGGGTATCGATTGTTTTTGTTGAAATCGAGCTAAACTCCTCGATTCATTGTTTATTTATGTTCCTTGACATATGAGCTCTTTTATAACACGGGTGCCAGTTGTAACTTGAGATGAATTCGAAGCCTTGGGTAATTATTCTATTGACAAGTTTTTAATGAATGCAACTGGTGAAAGAATTTTTCCCCCTTGCTGCAAACAATTTGCTCTGTTCGTTTGGGCATTAACTTAAGACAATTTCTTCCCGACTTTTCTCTTTATATCGGCATGAATGGTCAAATATTTTAATGATTTGCGCAAGTGCAGGGTATACATTATCCTTCACGACAGGTCTGCAATAAAGTTATCGGCATATTTTAATTTTACGTGTAGGTTTTGTGTCAGAATTATAAATTCATCATGGAAATACAGAGAGCGTGCGCAGCTTTTAAACCGACAATAATTTTGAACCTGATTTTCGCGTAGTGACAGTTAACATTAGGACGTCATGGTGACGTCATGTAATTAACCTTTAAAATTATCGTTTGTTGTTAGCGATCAATATATGTGTTAAATGTATGTGAGATCACTTTGCGCAGTCGTGGGTAAAATATGCCGTTTCTCTGCAACGAAAAATGTACGGAGAATTATTAACGTAAATTCAGACATGTCTGAGAACAAATTGGACGCAAACGCAACAGATTTAATTCATAAAAATCCATTTTCTCTATTGGATTGACCATTAATGTTTTAAAAAATGCCAAAGTAGAATATGTGGTTAGTTTATATGCATGTTATATTGCCGAACGGGATTACAATAATTTTGTTGTAAGCATTTGAAGTTAAAGTTTTATGCGATGAGCAGGCGATTAATTACAGTTGTAGCCATTTAAAAGAAGTTGCGTATGCCACGGCTCACAGGCATAATGACCTATGTGACAAAACAAGTCGAGGAAGCCACTCTAGTTAAGAAATTACCAAGTCATTTAGAAAAAAGATTAGTAGTTTGATAAAGGAACTCTCGTCCTATTGAATTTCTATTGAACCGTGGCGAAGTCGAGTGGCTCATGTGCCGCTGGTTGCTCAATTACTTTGAATGATCATTTTTCGCGAAAGAACATAGTGGAATTAGTGTGGCAGCATAACAGGAATTATTCGTAAATAAAATTTAAGCGTCAGGAATAACATGGAATTTAGGCGGTTTCTGCAATCGATCGTATACGATTACGTTCAACCGGAGAAATGAGCCCGACATGTCTTGTTTTTTGAACAAACCTCCCAGGGGGTCTATCGCAACATGGCGCCTTGCTGGTTAGCATTCGCTATATTGGACAAATAAATAGTGTTATAGAATTATTTCGAGTGAAATGAACTGTTTATAGTAATTTCTTAGCTACATCGTTTTATATCAATTCAGTTTACCATATCAATTCTGTATTTTGCCACACTTTACCACACTTTACCACACTTTACCATGCTTATGTTAATAAATTAGATTATGATCCTTTTATATATGCAGATTGTGGTAAAGTGTGGTAAAGTGTACTAAATTTTAGTGTAAGTATATGGTAAAGTGTGATCAAATGCAACAATTATGTCCACTTAATGCTTAAATAGAGCTAAAGTTTAAAAACATCTTTGTGTAACGAATATTTCAGTTGAAATTGCACTGAATATTATGCGAAGTTTGTGGTAAAGTGTGGTAAACTGAGCTTAATTTTAGCGGTCTCGTACACAGCAAAGTGCAATGATATCTTAGAAGTATATATGTGTTGTCAACTATTTGTAATGATAAAAGTATAAGGAGAAATGTTTGGGTATCGATTGTTTTTGTTGAAATCGAGCTAAACTCCTCGATTCATTGTTTATTTATGTTCCTTGACATATGAGCTCTTTTATAACACGGGTGCCAGTTGTAACTTGAGATGAATTCGAAGCCTTGGGTAATTATTCTATTGACAAGTTTTTAATGAATGCAACTGGTGAAAGAATTTTTCCCCCTTGCTGCAAACAATTTGCTCTGTTCGTTTGGGCATTAACTTAAGACAATTTCTTCCCGACTTTTCTCTTTATATCGGCATGAATGGTCAAATATTTTAATGATTTGCGCAAGTGCAGGGTATACATTATCCTTCACGACAGGTCTGCAATAAAGTTATCGGCATATTTTAATTTTACGTGTAGGTTTTGTGTCAGAATTATAAATTCATCATGGAAATACAGAGAGCGTGCGCAGCTTTTAAACCGACAATAATTTTGAACCTGATTTTCGCGTAGTGACAGTTAACATTAGGACGTCATGGTGACGTCATGTAATTAACCTTTAAAATTATCGTTTGTTGTTAGCGATCAATATATGTGTTAAATGTATGTGAGATCACTTTGCGCAGTCGTGGGTAAAATATGCCGTTTCTCTGCAACGAAAAATGTACGGAGAATTATTAACGTAAATTCAGACATGTCTGAGAACAAATTGGACGCAAACGCAACAGATTTAATTCATAAAAATCCATTTTCTCTATTGGATTGACCATTAATGTTTTAAAAAAAGCCAAAGTAGAATATGTGGTTAGTTTATATGCATGTTATATTGCCGAACGGGATTACAATAATTTTGTTGTAAGCATTTGAAGTTAAAGTTTTATGCGATGAGCAGGCGATTAATTACAGTTGTAGCCATTTAAAAGAAGTTGCGTATGCCACGGCTCACCGGCATAATGACCTATGTGACAAAACAAGTCGAGGAAGCCACTCTAGTTAAGAAATTACCAAGTCATTTAGAAAAAAGATTAGTAGTTTGATAAA
>CAXIUP010000277.1:22500-193291 GCA_964035015.1 Corallium rubrum | reverse complement strand
TATTTCCAGTTGACTTCGATATCCTTGGTAGTTTCAGCGATTTTCCTCACCCGGTTGGCAACAAATACTTTCCACGGACGTTCTGGTTTTGTAATCCAGTACAACGCAACCATACTGTCCATCCATATTGTCACCGAGGATATTGGCCACTGCTTCAGTGCTTGACAGACATTTTTCACCATGTTGGCTGCCATATGGCCGCTGATTAACTCCAAACGAGCGATAGAGGTGTTGCGCTTGGATATTCTCGACTTGGACGTTAAGATTCCCTTGACTGTTCCTGTTTCGGACTCTACTGCTGCAATGGTTACTGTGGAACAGGCTAGGTTGCTTGCATCAGCAAATTGGTGGATATGGATTCCCCTCGTTCTTCTACACTCCTTTGTAACACTTCTCGGAACTCGTACGTTTCTCAGTTGTCCTGTCCATCTGAACCTTTTTGACTTCAAGGCAGGCGAGACTTCTTCATCCCATCCTTTTCTTTCCTCACACACTTCTCGGTAAAGATGTTTCCCCTCTGCCAAGGTTGGTGATAGAAGACCCAACGGATCGTAAATGCTCCCCAATTGGCTCAGCACTGTCTTCTTGGTCACTGGTCTGTTTGGAGGAAACACAGGAACTTCAAGTTCTAATGTGTCTTGTCTCTTGTCCCAGCGGTGTCCCAGTATCTTTCCTGGATTTGGCATGTCGCACCCATCTAGTGCTTCGACGTTTGATTCCCATTTGTGAATAGGGAATTTGGCATCTTCCATGATCTTTGTTGCTTCCACTTTGAACTTGTCCAATCCCTCTATGTCACTGCTGGTTTTCATTAGGTTGTCGACATAGGTGTTCTCTCTCAGGGCTTGAACGGTTTCCTCAAACTCTGGTGGTTGTTGATTGTAGTGGTACTGTAGTGTCGCACCAAGGATAAAGGGGCTCGCTTCAGCACCAAAGGGAACTCTTGCAAATCGAAAATGTTCTTGTATGCCATTGAAATTGAACAGAAACCGAAAAGCATCTCGATCTTCTTCTTTTATACCGATTTGATGGAATGCTTTCTTAATATCTGCGAGCAAGAGGTTTGTTGACATCCTGGCTCTGATCATGATGTCCCACAGGTGCGGCTGAAGAGGAGGTCCAGTATGCATACACTCGTTAATGCTGCTTGCTAGGGGGTGAGGCTTCGCACTAGCATCAAACACCATTCGAACCTTTGTAGTTGCTGCATCTCTCCTGACCACAGGTTTGTGGGGCATGTAAAAGACTCGTTGTCCAGTCTGTGTTGGTGGCACTCTCTCGATGATATTGGACTCCAACTGTTCACCAATAATTGCTTGGTACTCTGTGCACAGCTCTTTGTCTTGGTTCAACTTCCTTTCAACATTGACCAATCTCTTCTTGCTTTGAACGAGATTTCCGGCTATCCATGGGATGTTTACCTCGTATCTACCGTCCTCACTTCTCACAATGTTCTCATTGAACTCTGAGTAGACTTCTTGCTGATAATTTTCCTTTCGGTCTTCAATTCCAAGAACATCAAGACTGTACAGCCTCTCGTAACCTGAATCTTCCTTGGTAAACAGGCATTTGTTAGATGGGTAGTCTCCTCCATGTATGACCCAACCAAATGTGGTCCCTTCGACAATTGGTTCTCCTTCCTTTCCCTTGAATACTTCTTCAGTCTTCATCTTGCAATACAGGTTGTCTCCGATTATCAGGTCGATTGGATACTCATTATCCTTCTTCATGTAGAACTGTTTGTTCTTGGCATGTTCGTATTTCTTAATCAACTTATTCATGTCTGGTCTCCTCACGGTGTAAAGTTGGGCATCGTTGATCCTGTAACTTCGCATGTCTCCACTTGCTTTCCATCCACCGATTCTATTCCAACAGAGTATATTGGCAATGACTGCTTCTTCATCCCATTTACTGTAACGATTTGTCTGACCTCATGACGAATTGGAGACAGCTTCGTGTTTTTGATAGCTTTGCTTGATATAAAATTTCTCCCTGAGCCAGTGTCGAGGTAGGCCCAGAGTGTTTCTCCTTTTATTCTCACAGGAATGATGGCTGGCAATGATTCTTCGGCATCAGAAGGGGTATACCCAGTAAGAACAGCATTCCCATCTAGCACCTTCTCACAGAGACTAGTGTGGTGTCTCCCTTTACATTTCAGGCAATTTCTACTTCTACAGTCATTCCCTCGATGATCAGCAACACCACAGTTGAAGCAAAGCTTATTTGCAACGAAAAAGGCTTTGCGTTTCTCCCTTGTATCTTGGATTTTACAGGAATCAGGCCAATGATTTCCCTCGCAGAATATGCATTTCTTCTCTTTTGGTTTTCCATTTCCCTTCTGAGTATACCACTGTCTCTCCTTCTTGGTACTGTCATTCTTAGATGAATCTTCTACCTTGTTTCTTCTTAACCACTGCTGAAGACTCTCGAGGAACTCTTTCATACTCCATTTCTCCCAATTGTCGTCCGTTCGTACAAGATCTGATCTAATGTGTGGTAACTTGTTGAGTGTTGACATCACAAATCCTTTTAACATGTCTGCTTCTTCTAATGTTTCCAATGCATCATAATTTCGACTTACTTTCTCTTAGAATTCCTTGACTTGCTCGTAGTTTGATCCCTTCACAACTTGTAAGCTAATAATAGCCTCCATATGAGCACTCACAACCAAGGTAGTATGTCCATAGTCTTTCTTTAGTCTGTCCCATGCAGTGTTGTACCCGTGTGTACTTGGTTTTAGATTGCTAATCTTTTCTCTTACCTTCGTGTTGACCATCTCTAGTAGGTACCCGTATTTCTCCTCCTCACTTATTGGTTTGCTATGTACTTGAGTTGCAAACATGTTCTCGAATCTTATCCAATCTGTTGGCGTACCACTAAATGGCGAAATTTTCAATTTTGGCAATTTCGCTTGAGTCGACTTCGCTTGTGCTTCCAATTCAAGTTTCTGCTCGGTTGCCTTGATCTCAGCTCGTAATCTCTCCTGCCAAATTTGTCGCTCTTGTGCTAACTTCTCTTGTCTTAATCTCTCCTCTCGTTCTTCTTGTCTGGCACGAATCTCCTCTTGTTGTTGATCTGCTCTGTTGTTGTCGCGTTTCCGCTTCGATAATTTGTTCTTCTTCTTCTCGTTTGATCTCCTGTTGTCGCTCTTGCAAGGCCTTTGTTATCTTTTCTTTCTCTTCGATCAACGGTGCGTAACTCAACTTTATTTCCTTCTTCCATTGTCTAACACTTCTTGGTGAAATATCAAGCTCGATTTTCATTTCTTGAGTACGCGATATTAACTCCGACAATCTCTCGTTGATTTTGGTTGTCCTTTGCTCCACAATATTCATCTCTTCATAGTCATTTGATGCTAGTAACTCTTCTGTCTGGTCCAAGTAAAATGTCAGTTTTGAAATCTCCTTTTTAATGTCGTTTTCCAATCGTTGAACGCCTTCATTTCTCGGCCCTTCGTCTGCTGTTTGTCTCGACTCGTTTTCATCCATGGTTTTAAATCTCTGACTCTGGTTATAATCCTGGTCACGGCACCACTATATACCAAATTCGTCCTCGGTATACACTCACGCACAAACTTAAAACATTGCGTTGTGATTTATAAAGTATTTAATAAAGAAAATAAACAAAAAGGTCTCACAACATCACTGAGAATCACAAGTCTCTCTCGAAGTGAAATTGACAAGTTTTTTTTATGGCCTCGTGATTGTACAGTGACCCCGACCCGTGTCCGGGGGGGTGCTAATCAGGACACTTATTTGGGTAGACATCTTATTTGGGTAGACATTTCATTTGGGTAAACATTTCATTTGGGTAGACATTTCATTTGAGTGGACATCTTATTTGAGTAGACATTTCATTTGGGTAGACATCTTATTTGGGTAGACATCTTATTTGGGTAGACATTTCATTTGGGTAAACATTTCATTTGGGTAGACATTTCATTTGTAGTTTAAGTGTCGCTGACCAAAAGGACCGAAGGCTTCGCGTTTGCAAGGCGGTAAAATAGTAAGGTGTCATGTGTCATGGAGGATGACAACATAAAAGCGCTGTTACGACGGTGTGCTGGCAGCTTGCTCTCCGCCGTTTCACGAATAGGTAATGGCAATGAAACTAGTGGGACCAATAGCGGCGAACCAACCGAAGTGAATGGATCTTCAAGGAATTCCCCTGTCGTCGTTAGATTGGAAGATTCCACTACCAGTCAAAACAGCACCAGTTTGACAAGAGCCACTGGAACAATTCCTCGAACAGTGTATCCAATTCCAAACGCAATCGAGGAACATCGACAACTTTTCAACTTTCAGCCTTCAACTGGAAGAACTGGAAGAACTGGAAGAAGTCCTTACCTGAACTCTAGGACTGGAAGCGATAGAAAACGTCGCAAAGTTGGTATAGATACTAGACCACAGTGGAGTCATGTGTTTGTTTGCCTGTCATCCACTGACTGGCAGCACGTGCTGTCTTTTGCTGAGAAAGCCGAGCTAGCCTTGTCGGGTCTTGGAGAGAAAAAAATCTCCTTTCCAGCAAATGAAAATTTCGACGCAAGTATCAATCGTGAATTTCCCAGCTTGCGAGAGGGTGGTGGCTATCAGGTTTTGCGAAGCAATGCAAAGATATTACAATCTTTACCCATTCCCAAAGGCGGGTGCTCTGTGGAATATCTGAAAGGAGTGTTGGCCCAAGCCAAAGGATATATCTGACCGTTGCAAAAGGATTTAACAATGATGAAACAAGAGGTAGATATACAACTATAGTTTGTAACCCATATTCATAATATTTCCCTTGTTTATCTGGTTGGGAAGTGACTTTAATTCTATATTTTAATGCACAGTGGTTTAGGTGGCGTTCAGAGTTCCTATGCCCAATGCACGGGCACTCAGTTTGAACACTGTACCTGTCATATTATCTTGTTTAATGTATTATTTGTGTATGTCTACTACAAATATCAACTACATCCTTCTTCGGGAGGCATGGTCAACAACACAACCTTGCATGTCGCTACACCTTATACATCAGGTGAATGAGGTGATATCCTTACAACCTTGTACCCAGGGCCTTCTCAAAATGGTGGGATGGAGGAGAAAACCCTGGCAAAGGCAACAGGGTGGGCAATTTGCCTGCACTGCACTGACCAAAAAATCGCAGGCGTACAGTATTTGTTCTTTATTGACATTTTCTTCATGTGAAAGTTGAAAGTTGAAATATGATTTTATTAGTGACTTCTCTGAGCTTTTCTTCGTTTTTAATATGCCTTCCAAAATTACAAAATTTTCTAGGGGAAGTAGATTTACCCCCCTTCCCTCCCCGGATGGCACAAATTTCCTCTGTGGGGGCGGTATGGATCTTTTCTGGAATGACCCAATAAACTTTCCTGCAATCAATCTCAAAAGTAGTCGGGACACTTGAGCTTTTCTAAATACTTGTTCAACAATGATTGTTTATTTTGCAATATGGACACAAATCACACAATCCCTCCCTTTACCAATGTTGTTGAAGGGCTCAGGAAATATCCCCAATAATTTATTCATTTTGTTAAGTTGTTATAATTAAATATTACATAATCTTGTAAGGAAAAGCAAATTCCAGCGTATTTTGAAAAGGCCCATATTTAACTGAGACATCAGAGTGAATCAATGGTAATTACAATGTAGTCTCAATGGAAATTTCTTTGGTCTTTTATGTATTAACATCCCTCTATTAGCTTAAGGCTTGTACTGGCAAGACCTTGGTTTGATATTTCTCCATAATGACCACACTCATTTAATAAGAAGTTATTATTACTACTTTTTTATATAGGCTGTGGAGTCAGAATCGATAGAATGTTTATTCTGCTCACAAATTGTTGCAATTGCAAAGTACAGCAATCATAAATTGGTGTGCCCTGGTCACGTTAATGGCGATAATGAGTCGAAGCAAGAGAAGGAAATAGCAGTGGAATCATGGATGGTAGTGTTTTGATTGAACTAGTAGCTTTATCAAAGTACATATATCTATAAACATAATGGCATCATGTTAAGTACAGTATAATCTCCTGTAACTCTGGGATATTACTAATCTCGTGCATGTGTACCGGTATATTACTAATCACAATACTAAGCTGCTTTACTGTTTTTATGCCCACATCCCCAACAAAGTAGCCCCTTGTCCATGTAATTAATAATTGGGTCATTCCAGAAAAGATCCATACCTCCTCCACAGGGGAAATTTGTGCCATCTGGGGAGGGGAGGGGGGTAAATCTACTTCTGATAATAGTGAAATGTACTAGGACATCCAAAGGGGGGAGGGGGTCAACTTCACATTTCCTCCGTGGGGAGGTGTGGATGTTTTCTGGAATGACCCATTGCCCAACTACTACTATTGTCTATATTAGCCCAGTGCAATTAACTTCTTTGGGCAGGGCAATCTTCTGGTAGGTTAATACCCCTTGAATTTTGTCCCTTTTAGCTTCCTCCTTAATTTAGTTTACATATTAATTCAGTATTGGTCAACAGTTTTCTGTCGGCTAAAGGCTGTAAGAAAATCATGAAAACATTCTCTTCATGTTTCTGTGAGGATTATTCTGAAATACTAGAAAGTTATTGTATTCTCAATGTGATTTCAATTTTTGTTTGTTTTCTCTTTCAGTAAACAGCACTGTTGAAAATCAGATATTATCAGATATGCAGTTAGCATCCAGACTTCACGAGGAAATCAACAGTTCAGATGATGAGCTTCCTCAATATATAGAATCTGTAGCACCTGCACCTGTTCATAATTCTCTTGAAGAAGCACTAAAGCTCAATGCTAGTAAGTACTCTCAGGGTTCAAATCAACTAAATTTTTACATTCAAAGATCTAAAGTTTGGAAACAGGTACTTAGTGAACTACAAGAAAGCCCAGCTGAGACCACAAAGATAAATGTGCAGTTTATTGGAGAGCCTGCTGCTGACACTGGTGGGCCAACCAGAGAAATGTTCTCTCTTGTATTCAAACAAGTGGTTGACTCCGGTATTACCAGAGGTTCAGTTCCCGACATGACCTTCATGCATGACCAGCAGGCTTTACAAGATCATCATTACAAAGTACTGGGCCAACTTGTTGCATTAAGCCTTCTCAATGGTGGCACTGGGCCACATTTCTTTTGTTCAATCCTTGCCCACTATCTTGTGGGCACAGAGTACCATCCCACGCCTACAGGACTTCTGGATCAACTGCCAGAAGAAAATGGTGCGCTGAAAAATAAATTAGCAAGTCTGTTGGCATGTCAATCAGAAGAGTCTTGGAATGAAGCAATTGCCAATTTTGATGAGCGTTTTGATATGGGAATTAATAATGTTGCTATACCAATTGGACGGAAGGAAGAGTTAGTCAAAAGTGTTGTTAAACATATTATGATTAGCTCAGTGGTTGAGGAAGTTTTTAGTTTTGCTGAAGGTCTTGCCTTGTTTGGTGTCCTCGATCTGCTGAAGCAATACCCAGAGAGTGCTGTATACGAGCTTATTGGCTGCAAGACCACTGCAGAAGAAATGTTGAATGTCTTTGTGCATCTTTCTCCCCTAAAGGATCCAGTAAGCGCGAAAGAGAAGAAAGCATTATGTTTAACTTTAATCAGTTTCTCAAGAAGTGTGCACGAGGGTTAGTTACAAAGACGGTGATTGACATGGAGGCTCTAGAAGAAGGCGTGGAATCAGAAATTGCCCAAACACTAGATGTTAGTGATGTTTTACAGTTTACAAGTGGATCACGATTTCTTCCCGCAGGGGGCATGAAAGGAGAAATCATATTTTTACATGCTGTCCATTGGGGAGAGCGTGTGAAAGCAAACACATGTGCTATTACACTGTCCATACCTGTTACAGAGAGGTATGCAAGCGAGGACCCAACTATTTTCATGGTCAATTTCAGGGATGACATTTTTGATGCACCTGGTTACGGTTGTGTTTAAGGAAACACTCCTACAGGAAAGGGTGTCTGAGACTGACTCACAAAGATAGCTGACAATTGGTTGATTATTTCATGGTTATATAATCTTAGGGTATCTTTAAAAAAACTTTATGCAACTTTTCCCCGCGAATTAAGAAACTATAATAGTTACCTTTAGTTTTCAAGTTGTGTTAGTGTTGCTGTTAACATTAAAAATTCATAAAATAGGGATGTGAATCAGGGTGTACAAATTTGTGAATGTCGTCAAGAACGCAATTACTTTGTTTGCCTCAAACTGCCTGTAGGTGTCTGTATACCAATTTGTGGCTTATAATACATGCCATATCAACATAAAAGGAAAATCTGTACATCACAATTTTTCAGTTGTAGTTATACATTTGTTTTAAAATGACAGTTGCAGTTATTAAGCAATCATTGTGTTTATATTATTTCAATCAATGTTTACGCTGTTAGTACTATATTTCCAATGTTTTATTGCAATGTTCTTTCCACAAACTGAAGAGTTTCCATGTAAATATTCAAACCATAGCAATCACTTTCCTGAAGGGGATTAATTAACTGTCTTAATTCTTGCTCGCTTTGATAACTGATGATGTTTGGCAGCTCAGGTACGTCAACACTTTGATCTAATTCTGACTGCTCTGCAACAGGACCATCCCAGTCAATTCCATAATGTTCAATCTCTTCCTGCAAATTAGCGGTAAGCAAACGTGTTAGTAGTACAAAATAGAAAACATTTTTAAGTTAAGTCTAATAATATCAAAGTATGTTTATTAATTTTCCGAGTCACTTACCTGACTGATATGATCATGAAGTTCTCTTGACGTTCTATGAGAAGAATTTGAATTAGAAAGAAGGCCTCTAATATTTAATTGCATCGGTGTTTGATTCCCTGCCGTTTGTATCCTGTGTTGTTAGCCAGCCTTCCTTCCAAAGTTGTATGTGTTTATTTATGCGTGGTAAATAAACATAATGAAGGCAATACAGATGAATTTCATTTACTGGATCTAGTAGATTGTTATCTTCCATGTAGTAAAATAACTGGTAATATACATGAGTAACACCTGTAAAAATATCACGCCATAGTCGTTCGATGCGTTGATTGTGCACACTTTTACCACATATCATACTCCCCGGCCTGGACCTCTCAAGGGATGCTGGAGCATGTACATTGAAATGCCAACATTCTCTCCACCCTTGTCTGACCGGACACGTGATGGGAGTCCATACTCTCTCCCAGCACTTGTAAATAAGCTCAAGACAGTGTCAGACCGATTGTTATTTGAACATTGCAAAAATACTGGAATCCTTGTATACCCACCAATACCACCATGTATGACCAATCGCCATCTAGATAAAAGCAATTAAACTGCTATAATCTACAGAATACACTATTGCTGGTGTGCATCTTACTTCATTGCCGCCATGTTGGTTGACGTTTTCAACAGATTTTCATCATCTGCAATTATAATATCACCCAACATAGCGAAAATATCTTTGTCCTTCGAATCTCAAGGGGATTGGTTGCACACCACCTATACAGTACTATAAAAGTAATGTATTGTCAAGGTACCTTAGCCTAAGACCAGTTGTAAATATTGGGTGGGAAAACATGAGATTGAATCATTGACCAGTGTTTTCTAGCTTGACCAATTGATCATTCCCATGAAACACTAAATTAAGAGCCCATAGCCCAAAAGAGAAAGGTCAGGTTTGGGAATGAAATTGTTAAATCTTATTATTTTGAACATCATCAGAAGCAGCAGCTTTTTTGATATTTTTGCATGTTTCAGAGCTGCAGCGAGGCCAGAGTAAAACAATTGGGGGTTGGATGAAGTGTAAAGTCGAGGCTATGGGGGTTACGAAGCATGCTCCCCAAGCAATTTTAGATTTATAGTGTCAGTTTGAAATGCTATTTCCTTTTTTTCATTATCATACCGATAGCATAACATGTAATATATCAGGTTATCAAACTGTCAAATGTTGTCTTACTCTGATTTTTTCGGCTACAGAATTATGTAAATCTACTTGGGCAGATTTTGTTGCTCTTCTGGTGATGATTAGAAGACATTGATGTAAGTTCTTGGGATATTGGCTCCTTCCCCCCTCCCTTCCCAGCAGTTTCTCATTGGATTTAGCTGAATTACAAAATTGGTCTTGAAGAAAATTAGGGGGGGGGGGCTCCCCGTGGCCCTGGAGCATTTTTGATTTTGGAATGGAACCAGCATGACCTAGAGGAAAGCTGTTCAATTCAGAGAGATGTAAAATTCTAATAGGAATCCATCCTCACTCTTTGGTGTGTGTGTTCGTGAGGGGGAGGGGGTGTAGCAGCCCCTTACACCCACTAAACATTCCATGTAGAACCAAGGTAGATTGAGGAGAGAAAAAGGACAACTTGTCTTCCTAAATCAAATAGTTTGTTACTTGTTTACGTGCTGTTTTAAACAATATATACATAATAGGTGACTTGCACTAAGAGGTCATATAACCATAATGGTCTTACAGTCAAACCAGATGTTCTTTACTGAGCGACCTTGCAATATTGACAGCAACATTGCAATGTTGATTTGCAAATGGTACATGGTGATATCTTGGTAAGTTGCTAAAAATTCACATTTTAAATATCAATTTTCACATAACATGAAGTTTACTTAGAGTTAGTTGTTCTGACTTTCAATAGAACTTCATATTATGTGAAGTTCGATATTTAAAATACACAGATTTTTAGCAACTTGTGAAGAAATCACCATGTACCATTTGCAAGTAAACATTGCAATGTTGTTGTCAATATTGCAGAAACTTAGAATAAAATATCTAATAGTCTCCTTTACATGTTGCTGTGGTTTGAATGTAATGCAAATTGAGGTCATGTGACTTCTTGGCTCAGACTTAGTGGAAGTTGCCTCTTGTATAGTACGGTATACCTTATCAATTTGTGGTTTCCGTCCACATGCCAAAGAGCTAAAGGGCCATACACTGAGTACTTCCTCCTATAACATAAACTGCGTAACCTGACCACAACTCCAACTGGATCTAACCTTATTAACGTCTCTCGGCACCTAGCCCTTGGTATCAGGATTTTCCTCCTTCGAAGTTCTCCTTCCAGTCGGCTGTAACCTATATTTGGAAACTGTTCCATGATATTGTTAACAACATCGTCCAGTTCTGCCTCCGTTATGGTAGATCGAAACACATCTTTAAAAAGCCCATGTTCTGCAATTCGTCTCCGTACTGTCCTCAACGAAACTCCAAGCATACCAGCTATTGCTGGGCCCGTAAAACCATTGGAAAGAAAGTACTCGAGTTGATTAGGCGGAATGTTAAACTTTGGTCGCCCAGAATTTCCATCATTTAGTAAGGGTGCCTGATAACCTGTGCTCGATTCAATTTCGTCAAAGCGTTGTAGGTAGGCAATGGCATGGCTTATACAAGTCAGAACAGATTCATCCACGACATTTACCTGTATTAATCGGACCACTTCCCTCCAAATTTGATCAAGTCTTCGGTGAACATACTCCACAACATTCTTGTTGACCAATTCACTCTCAATTTGCGATATACACTCTAAAATCTGTCTTCTTAGTTCTTCTACAATTTCCAAACGTTCTACATCAGTTGCCATTAAACATGGAGAAGCCTTCGACAGGGCCTTCGCTCCTTTTGGTCAGCAAAATCTTAAATCTGTCCAGTGTCCACCACAAACCAAACGAAATGTCTACCCAAATGAAATGTCTACCCAAATGAAATGTCTACCCAAATAAAATGTCTACCCAAATGAAATGTTTACCCAAATGAAATGTCGTCTACCCAAATGAAATGTTTACCCAAATGAAATGTCTACCCAAATGAAATGTCTACACAAATAAAATGTCTCTACCCAAATCAAAAGTTCATTAAAAGGTTCGTTAGTGATTTAAAAAAACTAATGTTTGTATTTATAAAAACAAATAACCACATTTTGGCACTGATGGCATTCCATAATAATGACGGTATTGGAAGTGGGTCGTCATTTTTATATGAACATACCGCCGACCATTCATACCACTGTAAAAGATTACGTCATTTAGGTAGTATAAGCAATTTGATTGGTTCCTCATATATCATATATTATAATTATGTATCTAACATCTAATAATAATATCTAATATCTAATATATATTATAAATATGCATATATTATAAATATGCATATATAATATATATCGAAATATGGTATAGTAGGTTAATACTGCCGAAACAAAGAACGTAAGTGGTCTAACGTTTCGAGCGAAGGCCCTTCGTCAGAGAGAAACGTAAAGAGTAAAACAAACAACGAGCTTATATACGCGAGATAATCACGTGATAAAAATTAGCCAATCAGATAAAGGTAACCAAGACAAACTAATAACGAGATTCAAAAGAATAAGCCAATCAGAGCAAAGTAACAATAACAAATAAATAATGAGATGCGAAAGCCATTTGCTATTCTCACCATCGATAAGTAAACAAAGGAGAGTAAAAAATAGAGAGTAAAGAATGGAGAAGTAAAGTGAAAACACTGTTTATGTCTGCCCTTGCTAATACAAAAACAGCATCTTCAGAAGTGTTAAATAAAAGAAAAACGTTCGTTGAGTCCATGAGGATGAATGGTTCCAATTTTGAAAATGAGACGCTTTTCCTGTCGTTTGCGGCTATGATTACCACCGGAAATGGGTGAGATAGCACAAACTTTCATGTCAGAAATATGATGGTTGACACTATTAAAATGTCGGGCAACAGGCTTGTCAACATCATTGTTCCTCACAGAACGAAGGTGTTCAGCAAACCTGTCAGATAAACGTCTGCCAGTTTCACCAATGTAGAGCATACAGCATTCACTGCAAGAAATGCAGTAAATGAGGTTGGAAGAGGTGCATGTGAAATTATGCCGAATGGTGAAAATAGATTTGGGTCCTGAAATTAATGCGGCAGGGTCAAGAAACGAACATGTGTAGCATCGTGTGCGAGAACAAGAAGTAGTACCCACAGGTGCCTGTAGATTTTCTCTAAGGGCACTGCGTACTAAACTATCCCGAATGTTTTTATTGCGTCGAAAAGAGATCAAAGGGTTATCAGTGAAAATGGCAGATGTTTCAGGGTCATTCTTTAAGATGTGAAAATTACGGCTAATGATATCCTTAACTTTATAGTTGAAAGGATGAAATGTGAGAACTAGTAGTGGAGTTTTATCAGAAAGTCTTTCTGAAGGTTGTTTTAAAGTGTCCAGACGGGGAATACTGGAAGCTTTATGAATAGCGGAGTCTAAGAGGTGGTTAGGATAGCCACGTTGGACAAAAAAGGATCTCATTTCCAAAGATTTGGTCTCAAAATCTTTATCATCACTGCATAGGCGGCGAAGTCGCAGAAGTTGAGAATATGGGATGGATTGTTTAGTGTGGTTGGGATGAGATGATGAAAATAGAAGGTAGCTGTGTGAGTCGGTAGGCTTGTAGGAACTTGTACTCACCCTCTTTTGATGGTGAACATTACCAACAAATAAGTGGAGTTGCTATGGGTACCAAAATGGGCCCTAGTTATGCAAACTTATTTGTTGGTTATGTTGAAAAACAAATCTTCGAACAATATACTGGACCACTTCCTGATTTCTTCGGGAGGTACATAGATGACTGTTTAGGAACAGCATCATGCCCACGTGTGAATTTAGAGAAATTTATCAATTATGTCAATGATTTCCATCCAGCACTCAAATTCACATGGGAAATCAGTGAAACCAGTGTGTCATTCCTTGATGTTTTGGCGTCGATTAGTGGTAATGCACTCACGACTTCTGTTTCCTACAAGCCTACCGACTCACACAGCTACCTTCTATTTTCATCATCTCATCCCAACCACACTAAACAATCCATCCCATATTCTCAATTTCTGCGACTTCGCCCCCTGTGCAGTGATGATAAAGATTTTGAGACCAAATCTTTGGAAATGAGATCCTTTTTTGTCCAACGTGGCTATCCTAACCACCTATCAGACTCCGCTATTCATAAAGCTTCCAGTGTTCCCCGTCCGGACACTTTAAAACAACCTTCGGAAAGACTTTCTGATAATAAAACTCCACTAGTTCTCACATTTCATCCTTTCAACTATAAAGTTAAGGATATCATTAGCCGTAATTTTCACATCTTAAAGAATGACCCTGAAACATCTGCCATTTTCACTGATAACCCTTTGATCTCTTTTCGACGCAATAAAAACATTCGGGATAGTTTAGTACGCAGTGCCCTTAGAGAAAATCTACAGGCACCTGTGGGTACTACTTCTTGTTCTCGCACACGATGCTACACATGTTCGTTTCTTGACCCTGCCGCATTAATTTCAGGAACCAAATCTATTTTCACCATTCGGCATAATTTCACATGCACCTCTTCCAATCTCATTTACTGCATTTCTTGCAGTAAATGCTGCATGCTCTACATTGGTGAAACTGGCAGACGTTTATCTGACAGGTTTGCTGAACACCTTCGTTCTGTGAGGAACAATGATGTTGACAAGCCTGTTGCCCGACATTTTAATAGTGTCAACCATCATATTTCTGACATGAAAGTTTGCGCTATCTCACCCATTTCCGGTGGTAATCATAGCCGCAAACGACAGGAAAAGCGTCTCATTTTCAAAATTGGAACCATTCATCCTCATGGACTCAACGAACGTTTTTCTTTTATTTAACACTTCTGAAGATGCTGTTTTTGTATTAGCAAGGGCAGACATAAACAGTGTTTTCACTTTACATCTCCATTCTTTACTCTCTATTTTTTACTCCTTCTTTTACTTATCGATGGTGAGAATAGCAAATGGCTTTCGCATCTCATTATTTATTTGTTATTGTTACTTTGCTCTGATTGGCGGCTTATTCTTTCGAACTCGTTATTAGTTTGTCTTGGTTACCTTTATCTGATTGGCTAATTTTTATCACGTGATTATCTCGCGTATATAAGCTCGTTGTTTGTTTTACTCTTTACGTTTCTCTCTGACGAAGGGCCTTCGCTCGAAACGTTAGACCACTTACGTTCTCTGTTTCGGCAGTATTAGCCTACTATACCATATTTCGATTGTTGTTTCAACACTGCCTACGCAGCACACTACTTTTATATAATATATCTATCTATATATATATATATGAATATATGAATATATATATATATATATATGAATTATCTTTCTTTCAGTATATTTCAAGCTACTTTTCTCGATAAAACCCATTCGGAGAAGACAGATAGATTTTAAAACATGCGGGGAAAACCAAATCGAAATTGCGGCGGCTATTATGATTTGGACATGTTCGGTATTTCCCTTTTTTTAGCAAAACTAACGTATTCGTCGGATAAACTGTACGTATGTTGTAGCCACGAGAATTCTCTTTCTGGCAATATATTTCCTAAGTTCTACAGTCAATTATTTGTTGAGAAAACGTTCGGCTTATGTGCCGTGTAAGACATCACCAGCTACGTCACAAGTGAGACGAGAATGTATATTATTAAAGGTGTAAGCACGGGTGTAAGCTTATATAGGTGTAGGGTGTCGAATGTCTAAACGACTTACGTTGATCGGTCTAGTATGTCGACACGTCGACAGGTTCGAAGATGTTTACTACGATGTCGACAGGTCGACAGGTTCGAAAATGTTCACTACGATGTCGACACGTCGACAGGTTCGAAGATATTCACTACGATATCGACACGTCGACAGGTTCGAAGATATTCACTACGATCTCGACAGGTCGACAGGTTCGAAAATGTTCACTACGATGTCGACAGGTTCGAAGATGTTCACTACGATGTCGACACGTCGACAGGTTCGAAAATGTTCACTACGATGTCGACACGTCGACAGGTTCGAAGATATTCACTACGATGTCGACAGGTCGACAGGTTCGAAGATGTTCACTACGATGTCGACACGTCGACAGGTTCAAAGATGTTTACTACGATGTCGACACGTCAACAGGTTCGAAGATGTTCACTACGATGTCGACACAGGTCGACAGGTTCGAAAATGTTCACTACGATGTCGACACGTCGACAGGTTCGAAACTTCATCCCGTAACACAATAATCTCACTGAATAAAAAAGTACTGTATGACAAAATGTTTTATAATGAAACCACTTGAATCGTCAAAGTATTGAAACAATAAGTGATATTGGGCATTTCACTCTTGACTGTCGACTTCAGTGAAGTTCAGAAAAAGTACATGGCAACAACCATGGTTCCATGGTTTTAGCAATATCGTTTCAGTTACAGAGTTAACGCCACATACATAATCAATGATTTGTAAAAATGCCGTCAAAATAACACAACGATTCAACGACAATTATGAATATAACCTACACATTCAATACAAAGATCAGTAGTATAGGACTTGGGGGTACCGGCACACTTTTTTTTATTTTGCCAAAAACAACCTCAAAAAGTTGGAATTCGACGGGGAGGGTCGTTTGAAAGGGTAAACTGTTTTTTTCTAAATTTTAAAGTATAAGCAGACGGGAAAATGGGTTTTAAAAAGTACAGAAGATTTTTCCCCTCCCGAAATGCCTGACTGCCCATTAAAACACTTCATAGGAGGATAGTATAGGACTTGGGGGTATGGGCACACTTTTTATTATTTTGCCAAAAACAGCGCCAGAATGCTGGAATTTAACGGGGAAGGATGTTTGTAGGGGTAACTCTTTTTTTCCACTTTTCAAAGTATAAGCAGACGGGGAAATGGGTTTTGGGAAGTGTGGCAGACCCCAGTTTTTGAAAACGCTTCAGAACGATTAGGGTTTTGGTTTTAACACACACTTCACTTAGTTTTCGGTTTCTGTTCCAATACTTTTGTCTTATGTTGGTACACATGTTTTCCCACAGTTACACCACAAGATAACAGTCCGAGACATGATATATACGGTGTGATCATGGCCACAACTTTACCAACATCACTCTTTAACAGTTTATCTTTTTGTAACTCGATGTCTAACGCCTCAGAGCTTTCTACAGCGTCCAAACCACCGAGAACATTAGAGAATCTACTGATTATCATATCAGTCAGAAATTCGTTAGCTCGTTCCATCCTTCTAGCCTCATATTCAGCGTACAACTTATCCACAACCTTTACCGACGCCTTTTTGATGTAGCCGACTGACTGAGTTATCTCACCACCCTCTGATAGTTTTATCAACTCACTCCTCTTACTATTAGTGTCATCAGTTGGTGGGGGTGTTGGGTTGGTTTCCTCAGTCTTTTTTAGGTCATTGACGAGTTCATCGACGAGGTTGGTGACTTCAGTAGGTATTTTCATTTCTGGTTCCCCAACAGATGTCTCGACTGGTTCTCCAGCAGATACCTTGATTTTTTCCCCAACTTTTACCGTTTTAGTTTTCTTTTCAACCATCTTACTATAAGTCAGATTTTGGGATGACCACCTTATACGTGTACGGATGTCTTAACATAATCTCAAGCCTAGCGTATTTGTTCTCTTTTAACTTTTTAGTTACCTCCATAACCTCATCACGGTCTAAACCACCTAGGTAGTCATCAGTAATAACCTTCATGTCGGTTTTGTTGGGGTTGTAGAGCGTTACTAGTTTGCTGATATTCTCCCAATAAGGTTTTGTGATAGCTGTTAGCTGTTGTGTGATTACGATAGTTGACAGATTGTAGTGTCGGGCACTTAAGGCTAATTTAACCAACTCACTTGTTCTGTTTTTTTACGGGTTGTCCACTAGCACAGTCGTCGAGGACTATCAGTGTTTTGGATCCCTTAAATATCCTAACAATATACTCTAGTGCAATTTCAACGTCGTCCTGACTACAATCCACAGCAATGAAGTCCGGGTCGGAGGTGTATTTCCAGGTAGTGTAGGTTTTGTTCCAGCTGAACGTTGGACAGAGCAGAACGATGTAGTCGAAGAACCCGAAGTAATCGTCTTCTAACATCTTCAGAAGATACCAGGTTTTCCCACAGGCCGTCATACCAACGACCAACATATTGAATGGGTGGCCCATTTAATACTGAATTGATTTTAGGTTTTTGTTTACCATGTTCACCAAACCATCACTCAACACAAAGATCCGACAGACTACATCAGCCACAGTCATCTTTTTGGTGATCTCGATCAGGACCCCAGACTGTGTATTAACGATCCTTTTTCCAGTCCCAACACTATCGCGATCCTCAATACTTCTCAAATCAATCGCCAGAGCGAAGGCGTCCTTGTAGAACTTCCGGATTGTCATAAACTGATCCGTGTTTTCCTTTCCACCGAATAGTCTTTTAGCTTCATCATAGAACCGACTTTTTGGGATCCCCTGACTGAAGACAGCGTTGGGTACACCCTCGATTGTTAGCTTAACACTTTCAATGTTTGGATAGACGTATCCCTCACTATCAGTCCGGGTTTTGTTTGTGAATATCATCACAATCCCCTTCATAGACTTTCGTGGGAGGTTAATGTGTTCGTTGATCAGGGTTGATCCAGCCACCCATTCAGTTGACTTCATCAACGTGACGTGTTCGTAGGACAGCGATCGACCAGCTGTGTACAGCGAGGTTATTTCACTGGCGATGTCGGTGTTATCAATCGTCTCATACTCCAGTTCGAGGTTTTCCAGTGTGTACCCGTCAACAGATTCACTTGACTGGGCCACCATAACATCAGAGGCCTTCGATAAGCTAATGACATAGCGGAAGTTGTTGTACATTTCAAAGGGGGCATAGAGTCCATGGTCCCCGAGGATCTTATCCAATCTCACCCTTAGCCTCGCTCCATGAATTGTAAGCATCAGAGCGTCAGCTACCTTCTCAGCGTCCCCAGAGGAGGCCCCACTATCGTCCTTAGACATCAACTTTCTCAAGTTCCCTGGACCGATTCCATATTCAACCATCTGATCCCTCACACTCTTCGGTAGCCAGAGATCCCTGTACACACCGAAAACACTTTCACCCGTGTTGTCGTAAACAGTCTCACCGGCTAACTTGACGACCAACCTTTCAACCAGAAGCCTGGAGAGATTGTTTAGGAGCCATGACTTGGTATTAACATTCTTGAAATCGAACAGTAAGTGAAAACTACTCGGGACTAAACAGCTATCAGGTTTTAGCTTTGGTATGTCGATGTAGAGGTCCTCACCAGGGTTGACTTTATTGGGGTTCATAGTAATCGTATGTCTTGTTCTACTTCCCTTGATCTCCGACATCCTCACCCGTCTGAATCCAGGTAACAACTCTGTCTGACTTCTGTTGGTCATATACTACATAACAGATTTTATTTTCTGTTTTTCCAGTAGTCGTACAGTAACCACGTCATAGCTATAGCTAAAACCCACAGATTGTTGGCTAACCATGCTATTCCTTTTTCTCCCCAAGTCAGAACCTGTGCTACTAGGCTGAACAGTGGTGTCAACAGAGGTCCCAGCTTCTTACCCAGGTTAGCGAGTGCCTTAGCGAAACCACCAACAGCTTTTGCTCCCCCCGAAACAGTCCTGGCGGCAACAACTACTGTGGTCACAATCCCAGCTATGGTGATGGCTATAGCAGACAGACCAACCATATTTTCCCTAGCCCACTTCTTAAAACGTTCCAACCTATTTAGGTCATTGTTTTCCGCCTCATTGGTTAAGACAGACACAGCTTCTGTGTGTTCAGGCCTTTCACCAATCCTAATTCTTATGCTGTCTGCCTTTAGTTCCGCTGTATCGCTGACGCTTCTGTAGAACTGTTCCTTAACAGGGTCGACCTCATTTAACGCTTTCAGTCTATAGTGATCGGCTTGTATCTCAAGGGCTTCAATCTTCTCCATATCCGTGCCTTGTGGGTTTAACGTTCCAGAGGATTCTCTTATTTCCTGCTCACTTAGGGATATTCCTCCCACCTCATCCTGTAGTTCTTCCTCTCTTTCTTCAACCCAACCATCGATCACTGAACTGGCTCGTGAAATTATATCAACCACCACTTCTTCAGAGATTACCGAGTTGCCGTCGATCTCCTCAATCATTCCCTCAGTCGTGTTGGAATGTTCAATTCTAGCTCTCTCTAACAGTTCCTTGAAACGCTCAACATACTCGACTACCTTTTTTGATTTGTTTTCACTGTACCTAATCCCACCACTATCAGACACTAAGACCCTCACATCATAAAACTCCGCTCCGTTGACGCGACCTTTTTTGTCGAAACTAAACTCAGTACATTCTATCAGCTCCTCAGATGCCTCACCGTCTTTTTTATTTATTACAGTATCTAACGTTTCGCGAAAGATTTGCTTTTTATCATGTGTGATAGATCTTTTTATTACCCCAGCATCACTACCAATGTTGGGCACCCCATCCTCAATACGGGTTACATCTTCAGAAGGTTCGGACCTAGGGTTGTCCAGTTCGGGGTCCTCATTGTTGTCATCTATGAAACTCGTTTCGTCGATACCATCTTCTCTTTCTCTGTCTTCACCATGTTCTTCCATTTCGATATCAACTCCTCCTTCAGCCATTATATACTAACCTATGTACAATTCAAGCAGAACGGCTCCAATCCCGACCGGTCGACCTAATGACTGATCATTATTCCCACGGACCCTAAAGGTCATCTTACCATAAACACCCTTACGGATCTCAGCTTTCGACTCAATGTCTGTGTAGTGCTGTACACTTCCTTTCAAACTCTGTTCAGAGGTTATTGGAAGAGTACCAATCAGATTACTCCTCCTCCCATTGTCCAGACTTTTTTCACTCTCAACAGCGTCACATAAGATTTTAACATACCTTAATCCTTTGTTAATGTCCACCTGGTTTGGACTGTTAGTCCACCCACCACCACCAACAGTTATCACATCGTTCTCATTAAACCCCAGAAGAAGACCCATCTTTCCAAGTCTCAACTTCTTTGACGTTTTCACTTTAGAGTTCCGTTGTAAACATTCTTTCCGAACTCAACCACCCCACTGTGTGGGTCCCGGTCAGAGTCTTAACGAACGTTTCCAACACATCAAAGTTCAGATAACCTTCAGGAGCGGATGCCTTCATACCGTCGAACGACACCGAATTGTTCAGACCTGACACCACATTGTTATAGTTCCAATATACCGTCGCTTTTTTGAACATTATTTGTGGGGCCAAGCCTTTCGGACCTGTCACCATGATAGGTTGTTCGAAGTGGACAGTCTTTTCACCGTTTTCAATGAATAATGTTAACCTCATCCTCGGAGTATATATTAGCCCAGGTTTTGTACGTCACTTTCAGGTATCCATGAGTTGTGTCTACTGTCATAACCCAACCACTTGACCAACATCATCTTCCTTCCCGCGACTCTCTTTCTCTTCAACACCTTCTCAACCCTATAAACGTCATCCTTCTTATCCACCGGCGACAGCTCTTCCTCATAAAACTTTCTGATAATCGGTTCACCCTCAGCGTCCTCTATCTCGTAAACGTTTGGATCACCACGGATGACCTTCATTATCCTAAAGATTTCCTCAGTAAAGTTAGCCTCATAGCCTTTCGTAAATATACTCTTGTACTTTGACACCCTTACAGTGTCTCCAACCCTGAACTTGGGTAAAGGATGATCACCAAAATGATGACCAAACAACGTATTCCAAACCTGATTCTCGTTTGACTTATCAACGTCCTTGGGCTTCAGCAGAACGACACTATGTTTTGTGTTGTTATAACCTTCAACGAGATCGCCCAGGACATCAATCCACCTATAAGTCCCCTTGGTGTAAAAATACTTCCACATAGCAGTCTTAAGTGTTCTGTTAAACCGTTCGACGATCGCTGCTTTCTTGCCCGAAAACGTACTGAAGTACTCAACACTGTGTTCCTTCAGGAGGTCCTTCACACCAACGTTATAAAACTCCTTCCCGTCGTCGAACTGGGCTAGGTCAGGGTAGTCACCAAAGCGACCTTTGAACTGTTTCAGCAGCTCAGCCACAGCCCCGGTCATGTTTTTCGTGTCCTTCCTGTGAACGGGGACGGCGAAAGCGTACCTACTCAGAATCTCAACAGCTGTCAAAATCCAGTAATACCCTTTGTTCTGGTTCCTATACTTCCCCATATCAACCAAGTCCATCTGTATCTGTTCACCGAGGTGGCTTACGAACGTCTGTCTGAACTTATGTCTCCTCGCAGCTGGTTTGTACCTCGTGTACATGTCCTGTGTTTTCAGCCAGTCCCTCACTGCCTTCCTACTCACATCAAGACCTTCCTCCAATGCCTTCTGATACAACCGTTCAGCCGACTGATATCCTGTTTTCGGATTGTAGTAAATATCTCTCAGTTCCTGTTCTAGCCCGACCCCCACATCCATATAACCTAACCTTTGTTATATGAGTAAAACTTTGAGAGAGTTTTTCACTAAATATCCATACGCTGATAGAACTAAGTTCATAACTGATTCAGTCTTCGGTCAGTCAGAACCTGGTGTGTTCTTCGGACCTATCAACGATACATACATCTACACTGGTGATTCAGATTTTAAGAATAATAAAAACTACACCAAGTATTTAACAATAAATAAACCACCACCCAGATTTCCGAAGATATGGCTTGGTGGTGGTACGGTGCAGAAAGTTCAGGGTAAGCGGCACTGGAAGAGGGACATCGAGGGAAAATACGACTTCTCGAAGTTCACATATCTATCAGACAACGCCATAGACTACGACCTTAACAATTTCAGGATCTACGTTAACGGCCAAGACTTTTTTATGGCAAAATTACCAGTTCTGAATCCAGGTAGTCGGACGGACATTGCGGTATGGTGGAATAACAATGAACCTTATTACCAACTCATCTTTGCTGTCTACCTCAGTTCATACTGCTGTGGCGTTGGGGTAGAACACCTAAAATTCTCAGACGATGTCTCCCCAGTGGTTACCAGTATCATGCGTTTCCACCTCTATTTCACCACGCGACGTATACTAAGACGTCTGATAACGGAAAAGAGGAGTGACCTAATGAGAGAGTTTGGCGTTGGAGAACACGACGATGTGATTGACAACATGGCGAACATACCCAGAGAAAAAAAGTTTCTAATTAATCCTCACTCTGGTTACAAACACAACCGTCCATTCCATGAGTGGATGTGGCGTCTCAATAGCGATTATAAGACACACTACAGAAGGTCCATCCCTTTACGAACAAATGGTTTCACCAGAGTAGGTCTGCAGTATCTGAATGAGTCCATCGAGGCTTATGTTTACGCCGTTCTTGGTTCACAGGCTAAAACAAGGATCAGTATTGTTAACAAAGGTGCTGGCAGTCTCGAAACACAGCAAGAGTTTAGAGTCCTTGTAGAGGATGCTATCGTTAACTATTCTGTTAGCACCTGGATTCTGAATATGAACAGGGCAATATCAGATACTAACGTCACCCAGAACCTAGCCATAAGTCCTGACACGTGGTTAGTGCCAGGGTCATTGACGATATTGAGGGAGAAAATCATAGGATACAACAACTTACTCAGACGTGCGTCGGAGGGTATGAAATTTGGTATTAATTCTGAAGTCAACTACCAAGGTGTTCACAAACAACCAAAGAAGCTACATCAAGAAATCGGTTCACACTTGGAAACACTAGACGACAAATCAGCCGTCCATGCACCTGACAAATCAGCCGTCCATACACCTGACAAACCAGCCGTCCATACACCTGACAAACCAGCCATCCATACACCTAACAAACCAGCTGCCCACACACCTGATAAACAACCAAAGCCAGACAATGAGTTGGGAATCCTATTGGTCCTAACAGCTGTGTCTGGGTATCTGTTCAGTAAATACGTCTTATAGTATATGAGTCTGTTTTATGGTTACAACAGACTGGACACGGTGACTAAGGAACAACTCAACGATAAACTAAAAGAGGTCCTTCACATGAGGCCCGTCCGCGACTATAAGGTCATCTTTGACCTGAACGTAACCAGAGCCAGTAAGAACGCGATCTCCAAACTCCCCCCCTTTGTTGATTACATAGAGGATAGGGATGGTGAAACCCACTCAACCATGTTTTGGAGACCTTCTAGTATCAACCCACAGCTAAACACTGCTGGCGACCACCATTTCCTTTACCCTGAGACGACGATAAGAACGGCCTTCCACGCTAACGTACCCAGATTCATGTTCACCGATGTTTCGGTTTTCATTGTGGTAAAGAGGAACAGCATAAGACCGGCGTCAAATATCTGGGAAGCAATCGTTTCCAACGATGACGGTGGCTACGACAAAACCCTTGGGTATAAAGCTGGAGTGAGTGACAAACTGATTTTCGGTGGGTCGTTCCCCGCTAAGTCTAACGAGTGTAAGATTCCAGCGAAGTTCATTGGAAAGAAGTGTCTAATATCCATCCACTGGCTATCTGGGCTTAGAGTGTCACACATTAGGATAAACGGTGAGATACTGAGAGACTCATACTTTATCAGTAATATTGAGCAAATAGGGAAACCTTATCTGGGTGTGTTCTCGCTAAACCACCGAAAAAAGTATTATTCAGACATCAACTTTTACGGTATGAAGATCGTAGAGGGTCGTTTGGGGGAACCTGAGATCGGGAAGATTTGTAAAGAGACCATGGTTGAATATGGTCTGTAATTAGAATGAAGAAAAAAAGCGTTATCAGCTTCAACCACATTGGTAAGAACCTCCAATCGGCTGAAGTAGACAAACTGCAAAGACTTTATTCGTATTATCATAAGCTAGCGACTTGTTACAAGTGGAAATACACCAGGTTGAAGAGGGTAAAAATGATCCTCGAGACGGTCAGTATTGGGTTGACTGTGATCGGAGGAATAGCCGGTGGTGTTACAGCTAACCCACTGATCCTTGGAACCATAGCCGGTCCTGGCATCCTGATTCAGGGATATATGACCAAGTCGGGGATGCCTGGCAGACTGGAGAACTGTGAATTCGCTTATATCAACTATCACAAGGTTTTGACACAGATCAGAAGCTTCCTACGTGGGGCTTCCTACGACGAAACTGTCCTCCTATCCGACGTCCGTGTACTAGACGACATTGTGACTGAGGTCTGTCCACATTTCGACAGTATGATCACACGGTATCACAAAAGGTACGACTCACCTGAGCCTGTCGGGCCTGGCTAACGATTCTGACTATCTCTGGTATGTAAACGTCTCGGTCGTCCACACGAGCCATCCAACCGTGAAATCCATTAGGGATCCCATTGAGGGTACCGACTACCTCCAATTCATGCGGACCGAAGTCTTCCCAATCGAGGGTAATCACCTTAGTTCCCTTAAGGGCTATGTCCTCAGTCATCTCCCCCATATACCTTTGTACACACCTGAGGTAATCCTTAGTTACACCGGCTTCACATTTCCGGCCTCTCCTGAGCATCTGTCTGGACAGGTGTCAACTGAGGCTTCTAGGAATAGTAGGGCATCAGGGGTCGGGAGTAGATTGTTTAGTGAGTGGAAGACCTGGGAATACTCAGAGAACTGTTTGCTGGTTATCCACCCATTACGCCAACAGTTCTTAGTAAAAACCAGACAGCTGTGATGTGTTCGCTCTATAATCACATTCTCCCCCTCGTTGATTAACTCCAGAGCCTTCAGGTAGGCGTCGATTCTTTCATTGAGAAACCAGGTCTCCATCTCATACGTCCATCTCCCGGGGTCAGCGTAAAACCTTTCTAGGTATGGATTGTCTTCAACTGGCTCTTCGATGAGATGGTAACCATTTCTTATAGCGAATGGTTTCACGAACGTTGTCTTCCCCACACCGATGTTTCCGTCGAGGGCGATCAGTCGAGCACCGAACTTTGGGTTGTTCATTATACCTCAGGTATACGGTACAGACTTAGACCTCCTGTATTTTATATGAAGATCCCAAAGTGACTCAGACGACCCATACTGATTATCTTCCACGCCCTCAGAAGAGCTATCGGGGTGATGAGGCATTGTGTTAGGAGGAACCGTAGGGGAGAGTACTACGTGACTGAATCTGTTGTTTATTGGCCGACAGTCTCAGAGATCCCTACAGACTCCCCACAGACAACATCAGAGATTCCTACAGATGACCTCACAGACTCCCCACAGATGACCTCAGAGATTCCTACAAATAACCTCACAAATTCCCTAAAGACGATCTCAGAGATTCCTACAGACGAACTTATAGATGAAACATAGATTAGTGTATAGATGGCTGACGTACCCGAAAAAAACTCGGAAGCCCTTAAGATAACATCAGTGGTCAAGACGGAAAGAGTTAAGGACACAAAGCGGGTGGAGGCTGGTAAACGACTGGCTCAGATATCGAAAGCAGCCAAGGAGAGGAAAGCCAGGGAGCGGTTGGCGGCTGAGACTGGTCTTGGAGTTGGTGGGGGTTGGTCAACTTATTACGGATACCTAATTGGAACTGTTGGACTGATTATTGGTGGGGCATCACTTTATTACAGTATGAGGTAGGAGAGAAGAGCGGTTCAGAGGTTGGGGGTCGCTGATGAGGAGAAGGTAATGGAAGGAACTGTGGTAAAACCCAAACGACAGAACCCCGTCCGGACCCCTCCGGTTTTGGACACCTTCGACGAATGAAATATGTGTTAGTATAATGTCAACCACTGACTGAAAAGAACTGCTGAACGAGCTCTACGACGCTCTCCTGATTACAAGTGGAGCTGTAGCAATTTCTATGGTTTCGAAAAAGATACTGAGAGAACCTTTGGGCACTCCTGAGTCGGTGAAGGGTACCGCCAAGCTAGCTCTAGCCGTTGGAATCAGCACAGTTGGGATTAAGTATGCCCAGTCGAAAGGGTATCTACCGGTTGACCCTCTTTCAAAACGTAAGTAGCCTAAGAGAGTTCCGTACCCGGTGGTTACTATGAACGTGGGCATCGAGACATACCGGTATGACTTCGCGATACCTATTGGTGATGGTATTTTCATACTGATTGAGTATGATGGTGAACAACATTTTTACCCTTCCACCTGGTCGGGTAAGGTAACTCAGGAAGAGGCAGAAAGACGTCTCAAAGTACAGAAGATACATGATCGGATGAAAGACGAGTATGCCAAGAACAACGGTCATTACCTAATCAGAATTCCATTTTGGAAAAGATGTGACATTCATTCTATTATCGGATCTTTGTAACGAAGTGTATTATCTCTAGTTATATATATGGCTAGTGTAGTTGCTGGTGGACTGTTTAACGCCTTGGCCTTCGCGGGTGCTGGATTCCTGTTTTCAAAGTTAAATCACACCGGATATGGAGCTGAGATTAAGAGACACAACCACGCCCTTGAGCAGCTGGCTAAAGCAAAGGAGAAATGGTACGAGAGTGAGGTGGATAAGAAGGATAGAATACAGAGGTTGAGACAGGAACTGTCTGACGCCAATGCTGACATCAACACAACGAACCACGCTCTGGATCTGCTGAGGGGTAGGTTAAGACAGGTTGAAACCGCTGGGTTGTCCCAGCCAAAGCCTGAGTTGTCTGACTATTACAAACCATCAGGTGAGATGAAAGAGTATCAGACCCTGTTTATTGGGTCTGTTGGTCTGGTTGGTGGGTATCTGATGTCCAAGCTGGTTCTGTGAGGGTTAAGGGGGTTTGTTAGGATTCAGTTATAATGTCTGTTTCCTGGTCGGACTTACCGAAAGGACTGAAGGATTTACCGTCCTCAAGCGTTGAATGGGTCTGTGAGGGGATGGGGATTGAGTTAACAGATCTTTCCCGGGATCTGCCCAGATGTAGTATGAAACTGTGGTGTGGGGATTGTTCCAGATTCCGTGTACAGGTAAACACTGAGATGTTCTCCTGTCCAGGATGTGGTGACACAGAATATGGGTATGTTGTCGGGAGATATCAGGCGGCTGTTGGCCACAGACGTTCCGAGCACTCGAGAAATCGTTGGATGAGGAAAAAACTCACTAAAGTTGTTAAGGAACAGTTTGCTGACACTATTTTAGCCGACTTCTCCAAGGTTCTCTACGTGATGGACAGGAAGGGTTTGATAAAAGGTTGTAACGTATCCAGATATAACTATTACATCATCAGATTGGGCTCAAGAAGAGGGATTGAGTTATTGAGTAGCCTGAAGGATCTTAGAAAGTGAAAAACAAAGGATCTGTTTGATAACAATCTGTTTAGGGTTGTGTATAAGGAACTTGGTTGGGATCGTACCCCGGACGAATTCTACACCGAGTGGTTGGGACGACACCTAATGGGATGTGACCACCCCTGTTATAACGATGGACCCAGATGTCATGATCCACCAGGACGATGACTATTCCGACGAAGACCTCCGTCTCTACGAGAGACTAATCGGTTACGACATAAATCAGTTAGACAGAGCCCTGAGGGGTAAAACCAAGTCGTTCAGTTGTGCTGTGGTGAGTCAATACCCATTGGAACAGGTAAACGCCCTCAGGAATGACGTGGTACGGTTACTACGTCGGGAGCTGGTTCAGATGAGGGGGTTGAAGTTCGCTGAAACGTTGGCTGTAACGCTTGAGAAGGAGGTGTATCTTACATAGACCTCCCTAAAGAGTTGAGGAATAGTCGGAAGGGATTGATCAACGTTAAGAATAGTGATGATAGGTGTTTTATGTGGTGTCATCTGGCTCATAAGTTTCCTGTCCCAAGAAACCCACAAAGACCCACAAAGTACCGGGACCACATTGACGACCTGAACTATAACGGAATCAGCTTCCCTGTAACTCAGAAACAGTACAACCGGGTGGAGAAACAAAACGAGATACGTATCAACGTCTTTGGTTACGAAGACAAACTAACCTTTCCGATTCACATATCAGAGGAGAACTTCACCGACCTTATGAACCTACTGATTATAACCAACGGGAACAACAAACATTACGTCCTCATCAAGGACTTTGATAGTTTCATGTACAATAAGACAAAACATAGGGAGAGAAAACACTACTGTGTTTACTGCTTACAATGTTTCAGCTCAACGGAGGTTCTGGACAGACATCAGGCTGTGTGTATCAGTGTGACTGGTAAACAAGCTGTTAGGATGCCGGACCCGGTAAGAACGTGCTGAGATACAGTAATTTCCACAAACAGCTAAACGTTCCGTTTGTTGTGTACGCTGACTTCGAGGCGATCACGGAAAAGGTTGACAGACTGAAGGTGTTAGCCTCAGACCAAGAGGAGAAAGATAAGAGTTTTGCTGTGTTGAGCGCCATGATGGCAGCCACGTTTTTCGAGCTCTCTATGTATTTTTATATATTTTTATTATCAAGTGCGTTTCTGCCTTTTTTATTCTATCACAAAGTCATTGGTGATGATTGTCAACTTCTTGAAGACACTTATTGCGAAACTGGAGCCTTTTCTCACCTAAATCAAGGACTAACATTGCACATCAAGATTAGACGACTTGCTTGTGAATCTATGTCTAAACTGAAGTTCCCACTAATTCGTTCTACCAAGCGTGGGCTGCTTTGCCTCTCCCTACCTCTTAAGCCTTTTAAAATGGATATCACTATCTACTTGGATGTTGAACGCAATCCTGGTCCATGCAACACCTGTACTACAACAAAAATATTTGAAACTACAACGTCTCGCTTCGTGGCGTCTTGCTCGACAAATCGTCCTTTGACAGTGAATTTAAACTATAATAGAACTACTCTTATGGGTCTTAGTTAGAACTATACCCAGTTTGTCCAGCCAACAATCATAAGTCAACTTAAACATCTCGGTATCTTTCATGGCCGCGGAACACGAGCTGGAAGAAATGGCTCGAAATATCGTTATATTGGAAAAACAAATCGATCGACAAGAAACGCTGATGAACTTCGTCATTATTCAATGCCTCGACATGCTAATTTCAAAAATCTTATTCAAATTAACATCTCTCCAGTGGCAATTAAACAACATCCTTCTGTGCAAATTGATTTCTGTCTATTCAACTCAAGATCAATTAAAAACAAAGCTGATGCCCTTAAAGATTATACTGTTGATCACGATCTTGATATTCTCGCCTTGACAGAGACTTGGCTCACTGATTGTGACAATTTCTCGATTGGCGAACTATGCCCTACTGGCTACTTTTTTCATCATGTCCATAGGAAAAACTCGAAAGGCGGCGGGGTTGGTCTATTATTGAAAAAACGCATCCAAATTAACAAACAAACTGTGCTAAAGTTCAGGTCTTTTGAATATGTTGATGTTATTGCTAAATGCTCAAACGGTTGTGTAAGAATTGTGAACATATACAGACCACCTCCTTCGAAGTCAAATGGCCCAAATAGTTCCACATTCTTAGATGAATTTTCGACCCTTGTCGAACAACTAGTTGTCACTCCTGGTAATCTACTAATAGTCGGTGACTTTAACTATCATGTCGACGATAGTACAAACCCAGACGCTATTAGATTCGGAAATATCATCAAATCCTTTAATATGCGACAACATGTTACTGGTCCAACTCACAAACATGGGCATACATTGGACTTAATTTTAACGCGCTCTGATGATGATCTAGTAACGAAAGTTGAGACAAATGATCCCATGCTCTCGGACCACGTCGCCGTGCATTGCAAGCTAAGGCTGGAAAAACCACCATCGGTCCAACCCAAAATTCAATATCGGAAACTGCGCTCGATCAATTTAGACAGTTTCAATGATGACCTTAACAATGCAAATCTTCTATTGGAAAACCATACTGATATATCTATATTAATTGACATCTATGAAAGAACTTTAAATGAAATATTGGACAATCATGCACCAGTCAAAGAGCGTATGATCACACTTCGCCCATCAGCCAGGTGGTACAATGATGATATTGATACTGCCAAAAAACATCGCAGAAAGCTTGAGCGCTGCTGGCGTGCATCCAAACTCAATATCGACAGACAACTCTATGCTGAGCAATGCAAAATCGTTAACAACATGATTAAAGATGCTAAAAGCTCCTACTATTCTTCTATAATTGCTGAAAACGTATCCAATCAGAAAGTCCTTTTTAATACTGTTGATAAGCTATTGTATCGAAAACCAGAAAAACGCTATCCTACAGAAACCACGACTACCCAACTTGTTAATAACTTTGTTAATTTCTTTCATGAGAAAATTGTTAAAATACGGAAAGAATTATCAGACGATGTCTGCCATGCCAACAACCTTTGGTCAGATGAACGACCCTGTAACATCGAGCTCAGGCAATTTGAAATCATGAATGATAATCAAGTTAAACATCTTTTGGATAAAATCAAATCAAGTGAACTTGACCCCTTACCAGCTTTTATTCTAAATAAATGCAAAGGAACTCTAATGCCTGTTTTTACTAAGATAGTAAATTTGTCTTTGCAAACTGCCACTATGCCCACTCAGTTGAAAACAGCAATGATTAAGCCAAATTTGAAAAAAGTCTCCTTCGATTCTGAGATATATCCTAATTTTAGGCCGATTTCAAATTTAAAGTTCATTGCTAAAGTAATTGAAAAGGCTGTCGCTTGCCAACTGGAGGTTCACTTAACTATGAACAATATGGACGAACCGTTTCAATCCGCTTACAAGAAGCTCCACAGTACCGAAACAGCACTTCTCAAAGTACAGAATGACATACTCATCCAAATAGATAAGAAGAATTGTGTAGCACTGTTATTGCTTGATATATCTGCTGCATTTGATACTGTGGATCACGGGTTGCTCGTTGCAAGACTTTCAAATCGTTTTGGGATAAAAGGTCAAGCTCTGAAATGGTTTGAATCTTATCTTCATGACCGGAAGCAGTTTGTGATTATCGATAATGTTAAATCTAACAGCAAACCGCTACAATGTGGAATACCTCAAGGATCTGTGCTTGGCCCTATCTTATACCTATTATATACTGCACCAATAGGAGACATCATCCGAAGTCATGGCCTTCAATACCATCTGTATGCTGATGACACCCAACTTTATTTATACTTTAAACCGACTGAATCAGACAAACAAACCTGTATGACGCGCATTGAAGCCTGTATTACCGAGATAAGATCGTGGCTAGCACACAATATGTTAAAACTAAATTGTGACAAGACAGAGTTCCTCGTTTTTTGTACACCCCGCCAACAGTGTCCACTAATTGACTTTATTCAAGTTGCCAGTGACCATATAAAACCATCTTACTCAGCTAATAACATTGGAGTTATTTTTGATCAGCATATGTTTTTTGACCAGCACGTTGCAAACATATGTAAAGTATGTTACTATCATCTACGAAACATAGCTAAAATCAGAAACTGTTTGTCGACATCTGATACTGAAACCCTAGTTCATGCCTTCATCACCACTAAACTTGACAACTGCAACTCGCTATTATATGGCATCACGGAATTTTTACTCGATCGTCTTCAAAGTGTTCAGAACTCTGCAGCACGACTTATAACACGTTCTAAGAAATATGACCATATAACCCCAGTGCTTATAAACCTGCATTGGTTACCTGTCAGGCAACGAATTATATTTAAATTACTACTCCTGACCTATAAGGCTTTACATGGCTTGACACCTGGCTATATTAGTGATATGCTAGAGACCTATAAGCCCATTAGAGAATTACGATCATCTACACGTCTGCTCTTAAGTACTCCACCTGCAAGATTAGTCCGCTATGGAGAACGTTCATTTCAATATATCGCACCCAGGTTGTGGAATTCATTGCCTGAGGATATTCGTCGTTGTGAATCTATAACCAGTTTCAAGACGAACATAAAAACGCATCTTTTTAATCAGGCCTATAATTTAGTTTAGTTCTTTGTCAACTTTTCTTAACTTTTCACGATTTTTAGAACGTTTTGAATTCCTTAAACATTATTTAGCTATATATTTATTAAGTCTTCTCATTTAAAATTGTAAAGCGCCATTGGGCTATACGGAAACGGCGCTATAGAAATTTTGTATTATTATTATTATTATTATTAAGAGACCATACATGGAGAAGTACCAAAAACATACTGATTGTGGTTATGGGTATAAGGTTGTCTGTTGTTATGACGACAGATACAGTAAACCTGTTCAGGTGTATAGAGGTCCTGGTGCTGTCAACAAGTTCATCGGAAAGATGTTGGAAGAAGTGGAGTACTGTAAGAATACAAGAAAAGAACACTTCAACAGGGACATGATTTTGAGTGATTCCGACAGGGCGGACTTTAGGGACGCTGGAAAGTGTCACATCTGTGGTCTGGAGTACACAGCAGAGGACGTTAGGGTCCGGGACCATTGTCACGTAACAGGAAGGTATCGAGGATCTGCCCATCAGCTTTGTAACAGAAATCACAGACTAACTGATAAAATACCAGTCATCTTACACAACCTTAGGGGTTATGATAGCCATCTCATCATGGGGGAAATCGGAAAGTTTGGGCAGGAGATTAACGTCATACCGAATAATATGGAGAAGTACATGGCCTTCATGTTAGGTAAAAACCTTGTGTTTTTGGACAGTCTTCAGTTCATGAGTAGTTCCCTGGATAGGTTGGTTGGAAATCTCCCGGGGGACGGCTTCAGATACACAGCTGAGGAGTTTGGTAAAGGTTGAACCTGATGAAGACAAAGGGTGTTTACCCCTATGACTACATGAACAGCTTCAGTCGGTTTAACGAAACTGGGTTACCACCAAAGAGTGAGTTCTACAGTATATTAAACGATGAAGAGATATCAGACACCGATTACCAACACGCTTTGAAGGTTTGGGGGTCGTTTGAGATGAAAACGATGGGGGCCTACCATGATGTGTACCTGAAATCAGATGTGCTGTTGTTAGCTGACGTCTTTGAGAACTTTAGAAAGACGTGTGTTCAGTACTATAAGCTGGACCCCTGTCACTACTTCACCTCACCTGGGTTGGCCTGTGACGCTATGTTGAAGATGACTGGAATTGAGCTGGAGTTAATGACTGACATCGACATGTTCCAGTTCATTGAGAAAGGAATGAGAGGTGGAGTCAGTTATATAGCCAACAGATATGGGAAAGCAAACAACCCATATATGAAAGGGTATAGTGAGAACGAGGCTGTGAAGTATATAATGTATCTGGACGCCAACAATCTGTATGGTTGGGCCATGAGCCAGTGCCTTCCAACTGGTGAATTCAGGTGGATGAGTGAATCTAAGCTAAAAAATCTGGACTGGGAACTTCCGGAGGATGACAGCCAAACTGGAATGATACTTGAGGTTGATCTTGAGTATCCTGATGAATTTCACGTACACAACGACTATCCGTTAGCCCCCGAAAAGATGGAATACGGGAAGATATGCTGTCGGAGTATTGTTTTAAGATTAAGGAAAAGTTCGGCGTTAGCGTTGGTGGTGTTAGTAAGCTGGTAACTAATTTGATGGGAAAGGAAAGGTATGTCGTCCACTACAGAAACCTAGAGCTGTACGTTAGGCTTGGGATGAGGGTGAAGAAAGTTCACCGGGTTTTGTTGTTCAATCAATCCCCTTGGCTAAAGCAGTACATCGACTTCAACAAAGTGATGAGAACCGCCGCCAGGAACGCCTTCGAAAAGGACTTCTTCAAGCTTATGAACAACAGCGTCTTCGGTAAAACAATGGAGAATTTGAGAAAGCATGTGGACGTTCGGTTGGTCACCAGTGAAGAAAAGCTGTTAAAGCTAACCTCCAAACCAACCTTCGTATCCGCTAAAATATTCAACGAAAACCTGGTTGCCGTTCACAAAATTAAAGAAGTTCTTACGTTAAACCGACCGGCTTACGTTGGTATGTGTATTCTCGATCTGTCAAAAACACTAATGTACGACTTTCATTACAACTATGTGTTAGAGAAATACGGAAGCAAGGCTAAGTTACTGTTCACGGATACGGACAGTTTGACATATGAGATTGAAACAGAAGACGTTTACAAAGACTTCTGGGCTGATAAAGGTATCTTTGACAATTCGGACTATCCAGAGAGCTCGAAGTACCACAACAAGTCGAACAAAAAAGTCATTGGAAAGATGAAGGATGAAGCGGCTGGCGTTCCCATAATCGAATTCGTTGGTCTTAGAAGCAAAATGTATTCGTATTTAAAAGACAACGGAACAGGCGGTAAAACCGCGAAGGGAATTAAAAAGAGTGTCACTAAGAAACAAATCAGACATGAGAACTACAAAGACACATTATTTGGTAAGAAACAAATGTTTCAAAAAATGAAAACCATCCGAAGTGTAAAACATAAGTTGGGTAGTTATGAAATTAATAAAATATCACTCTCATGCTTTGATGATAAAAGATACCTGCTGGAAAACGGGGTTAATTCCTATGCGTACGGACACAAGAATATTTAATTACAAGAACAGGTGGTTCACTCAACCATAAGTCCCAACCGTATGTAACCCCACTCATTAGTTATGCTTGGGGGCGTGAGCGAGATGGAGAAGAAAAGGTTGACTGACGACGAAAACAAACACACTTCATTTAAAACAAGATCTATTTTTATTTGTAACATTTACTTCCACTCAGTGGGATTCCTAGGGCATATGTCTCTTATCACGGTGTAGTTCTTATTAAAAAAGCGAACAGGTTGTCCACAAAGTCTGAGCTTGCCGTACTCAGCTACCAACCTATATAACCTTATGAGAAAGTTGGAATGACTCTGAGACAACTGAGTTAACTTCGCTAAACTATTAAACGTATTCGGTGTTGACGACTCCTTAATTACACATAGCAACTCTCCCTGCAGGCAGGAGTAATAAACTATCTTTTTTGTAGAGTCACCGATCATTTTTGATAGTAGATTTATGCTTTCGATGCATTGTTCCTGATTGTCTCTCTTGATTTCTGGGTCAGCTCCTCTGTAATCCTCGGCAATGACACTCCTACGTAGCTCTGACTCAACCATGTCGTAGGTCCTCTCTGTTTACAGCCCTCTGCCTTTGATCGGGTTGGGTTGAGATGATTTCCGCGGTATTACTCTGCAACTCTGCGTATCTCATGACAAGACGATCACCAGCACTATTGACAAACTCCTTTGTCTCCGGAAAATTTGTAACAATCCCATCGAATACGGCCGACAGTTCACCCCTAAAACTAGCAAACCTTGTGGGGTTCATCTCGCCTGCTCTCCGTGGTGTTCTACGCGTACGGACATAAGAATATTTAATTAACACCTGTGGTTCACCGTATGTAAATTACCTCACTAATTATTAACCATGTGAGGTCGTGGTTAGTATTTATTTGTGTAACACATAATAGGTTTTTCCCAGAGGATTACGCGTAATTCTCCACAATCACTTCTCTTATGGTTTTCCCAGAGGATTACGCGTAATTCTCCACAATCACTTCTCTTATGGTTTTCCCAGAGGATTACGCGTAATTCTCCACAACCGCTTTCCCATTGGGTTTTCCCAGAGGATTACGCGTAATTCTCCACAACCGCTTTCCCATTGGGTTTTCCCAGAGGATTACGCGTAATTCTCCACAACCGCTTTCCCATTGGGTTTTCCCAGTGGATTACGCGTAATTCTCCACAACCGCTTTCCATTGGGTTTTCCCCGAGGATTACGCGTAATTCTCCACAACCGCTTCTCTGATGGTTTTTCCAGAGGATGACGCGTAATTCTCCACAACCGCTTTCCCATTGGGTTTTCCCCAGAGGATTACGCGTAATTCTCCACAACCGCTTCTCTGATGGTTTTTCCAGAGGATTACGCGTAATTCTCCAAATCGCTTCTCCGTTGGGTTTTCCCGGAGGATTACGCGTAATTCTCCACAACCGCTTCCCCTGTCAGGTTTCTCCTAAGAATTACGCGTAATCCGTTACAGGTGGCTTCCCCGACTTAACCGATTACAGCTGACAAAAGCCAATTGTACCCCCAAGTCCTACACTATCCCCAACTTACCGAAGTATCCATTAAATTCAAGCTCTTATGAGGTATTTTAATGGGGACTAACCTTCCACACTTCCCAAAACCCATTTTCCCGTCTGCTTATACTTTGAAAAGTGGAAAAAAAGAGTTACCCCTTTCAAACATCCTTCCCCGTTAAATTCCAGCATTCTGGCGCTGTTTTTGGAAAAAAAAAAAGTGTGCCCATACCCCCAAGTCCTATACTATCCTCCTATGAAGTGTTTTAATGGGGCAGTCAGGCATTTCGGGAGGGGAAAAATCTTCTGTACTTTTTAAAACCCATTTTCCCGTCTGCTTATACTTTAAAATTTAGAAAAAAACAGTTTACCCTTTCAAACGACCCTCCCCGTCGAATTCCAACTTTTTGAGGTTGTTTTTGGCAAAATAAAAAAAAGTGTGCCGGTACCCCCAAGTCCTATACTACTGATCTTTGTATTAAATGTGTAGGTTATATTCATAATTGTCGTTGAATCGTTGTGTTATTTTGACGGCATTTTTACAAATCATTGATTATGTATGTGGCGTTAACTCTGTAACTGAAACGATATTGCTAAAACCATGGAACCATGGTTGTTGCCATGTACTTTTTCTGAACTTCACTGAAGTCGACAGTCAAGAGTGAAATGCCCAATATCACTTATTGTTTCAATACTTTGACGACTCAAGTGATTTCATTATAAAACATTTTGTCATACAGTACTTTTTTATTCAGTGAGATTATTGTGTTACGGGATGAAGTTTCGAACCTGTCGACGTGTCGACATCGTAGTGAACATCTTCGAACCTGTCGACCTGTCGACATCGTAGTGAATATCTTCGAACCTGTCGACGTGTCGACATCGTAGTGAACATTTTCGAACCTGTCGACGTGTCGACATCGTAGTGAACATCTTCGAACCTGTCGACGTGTCGACATCGTAGTGAACATTTTCGAACCTGTCAACCTGTCGACATCGTAGTAAACATCTTCGAACCTGCCGACGTGTCGACATACTAGACCGATCAACGTAAGTCGTTTAGACATTCGACACCCTACACCTATATAAGCTTACACCCGTGCTTACACCTTTAATAATATACATTCTCGTCTCACTTGTGACGTAGCTGGTGATGTCTTACACGGCACATAAGCCAAACGTTCATAGTAAACGGACTAAGCAAACTTTGTCAGAATTTGCCGTGAGAATTTTTGCCAAGTCAGTATTCGGAATTTAACATTTTTTAGGAAAACTAAGCTATTTTGTTCGGATAATCTGTACGTATGTTGTTGGGCGATGAATTATCTTTCTTCTAGTATATTTGAACCCACCTACATTGGTTTATTTGTCGATAAAACATTCTGAGAAGACAGACTATAATCTGTAGTATATATGTATTAATACATAGCGGCCGCTATTAGGATTTGTTTGGACATGTTTGGTATTTCCCTTTTTTTAGTAAAACTAAGCTATTTTCTCGAATAAACTGTAAGTATGGTGTAGCCAGATGAATTATCTTTCTTCCAGTATATTTTGAAGCTACTACAGTGGTTTATTTCTCGATAAAACATTGTGAGAAGACAGATTATAATCTGTATTATGTATTATATTACATATGTTCGGTATTTCTCTTTTTTTAGGAAAACTAAGCTATTTGGTCGAATGAACTGTAAAGTATGTTGTAGCCAGATGCATTATCTTTGTTCCAGTATATTTTGAAGCTACTACAGTGGTGTATTTCTCGGATAAAACATTCTGAGAAAACAGATTATAATACACACGGAAAACCAAATCAAAATCGCGGGTGCTATTACGATTTGGACATTGTTCGGTTCGGTATTTCACTTTTTTTAGGAAAATTAAGGTGTTTCGTCGGATGAACTGTACTATATCTACTCATATATTTTACTAGAAATACATAAACGCGACAACCCCTCGTCCGCTTTAACGTGTATTTTTGTAAACCCCGCCTCCATGTTTTAAGCAAAATTTCCAGTCGAAAATAGTTATATAACAGTGGTTGAAGAAAGAAGCGGTGTCGAAGCAAAACTTAGATTTAATAAACTCCGGTAGTCTCGTTGTAAAACAAATTTTGTTTATTCGAGGTTTCAAAAGGGTTTTTTAGCAAGCCTTTAAATGGCTTTCATGTACATGTTTTGATTTCAAATGGATTCCATGCAACGACAGAACTATTACAACGACAGAACTCAAGCAACCTAATCTGCCTAATCTGAAAATTAATAGCCCCAAAAAGAATATAAAATCTAGACTAACAAACCACACAGTGTAATTGGACCTGTGAGATGAAGCAAAATGCAGAATTTGATTCGAAAATACATGTACATTAAAATATGAAAAACATGCCACGTCCTATAGAAAAACTCAATCTTGACTGGCGTCTTCAGCAGGACACGTCGGCAAAAACAAACTGTAATAACTTAAAACCAGCAACTGAAAGAAAGCAAAAAATTTAAATATACAGTATTAATCGGACTGTCAAGGTGAAACTGAAATAGCAAACATTTATTTCAAAGTATTAACGAGAAAACATGGAAAACGTTTGTCACGACTCACGACACGTTTTAAGAAAACAGCTGACATTCTCAGTGAGTTTTTTCAGACTTATCTTAAACCTTGCCGTTTCTCCCGCTATCATACACTACACTGACTTTCCCGTTGCCTTCTCTCGCTAGTGTACTTGTTTACCTTGTTTTCCGGACGGCCTCAGTTTGTTAGCTTCGCTTTTAGAAATATCTGTTAGCAAATAACTTCCCTGCCTTCCACTGTTTCGTTCAGTTGTCATCGCGACAGTTCTGTACGTTCTTTCAGTCTTTTCGACTTTCGCTCAACACTTTCTTTCGAGTTAATAGTTCTTGTCGCTTCCCCTTAAAGTTTCCTTGTTTTATTGAGCTGCATTTTCTCTTTCCATAGTACAAATAATAGTATTTTCGCATGTGTATTTCCATATTAATGATCCCAGTGCCCCACAATCTTCACCGCAGTCATGGTCCGTCCACACATATATACAAATATTCAGATCGCTCAAATTGATTCGCATTGTAACACGCGTGTAAAGTGGACTCCACGCATGTCGAGATTAGCACCCTCACCGGGCTCCGGCCTCACCGGGCTCCGGCCTCACCGGGCTCCGGCCTCACCGGGCTCCGGGCCTTCGGCCCTACGCCTGGGTTCGGGGATAACTTCTACAGTCCTTTATTTCCTTTATTTCTCGACAAAACGTTTGTGGCAGGACATTATAATACATACGAGAAAAAAAAATCCCAATAGCGGCCGCTATTATAATTTGGCCATTGTTCGGTATTTCTCTTTTTTTATGAAAACTAACGTATTTTGTCGGATAAACTGTAGGTATGTTGTAGCCAGATGAATTATCTTTCTTGCAGTATATTTGAAGCTACTACCAGTGGTTTATTTCTCGATAAAACATTGTTAGAAGACAGACTATAATTTTTATTATATGTATTATGTATTATAACACATAGGCGGCCGCTATTATGATTTGGCCATGTTCGGTATTTCACTTTTTTTATGAAAACTACGGTCTTTTGGTGGGATAAAGTGTACGTATGTTGTAGGCAGATGAATTATCTTTCTTCCAGTATATTTTAAGCTACTACCACTGGTTTATTTGTCGATAAAACATTCTTCGAAGACAGACTATAATTTGCATTATATGTATTATGTATTATAACACATAGCGGCCGCTATTATTGATTTGGCCATGTTCGGTATTTCACTTTTTTATGAAAAGTAATGTATTTTGTCCGATAAACTGTACGTATGTTGTAGCCAGATGAATTATCTTTCTTCCAGTATATTTCAAGCTACTACCAGTCGTTTATTTCTCGATCAAACATTCTTAGAAGACAGACTATAATTTTTATTATATGTATTATGTATTATAACACATAGGCGGCCGCTATTATGATTTGGCCATGTTCGGTATTTCACTTTTTTTATGAAAACTAAGATATTTGGTCGGATAAAGTGTACGTATGTTGTAGCCAGATGAATTATCTTTGTTCCAGTATATTTTAAGCTATTACCACTGGTTTATTTCTCGATAAAACATTGTTAGAAGATAGACTAATTTGGAGGATACTTAACTTCTGGGTTAGGAATCGAGTTAGGAATCGATATTAAAAGTGAGTCAAAACTCAAAAGTCAGGAAAAGCCTTTTCTAGGTTTTTTACAGGCCTGACATACGTGTGTATAAATGAGTGACGAGGCTCCTGGAGGCTGGAAACAGGAGATTGTTTCTTTTGTGGCAAAACGTTATCCACTGACCACAACGCTTGCTCGACCATGCTGTTGGAGTCGGGTTTTACTACAGGTGCACATTATTCTACGGAACGGAATGGAACTTGTCATTGCATTATTTTACGGAACGGAACGGAACGCTGTTAATGTTTGCAATGTAATTTGATGCTGTAACGCTCAGGAATCTGTTTATTTTAAAGTTCAGTTGAGTTGAATTTCCAAGAGATAACTCTGATTATCTTTTTATTTGACAAATATAACGTAATTGTACGTAGTATTAGTATGGTTATGAATAGACTATTATACATGCCCCCGGTTTAGTAATTGGGTAACTTTGCTGGGTGGCAAATCCGCTGTACTGATGACATGTTAATATACAACAGACATCTTATGCACAATATTTTCTTTTCAAAAGAGTCACTAAAAAGATTTATTTTGGTTTCCAAAAATGACCATAAAACGCCATTAATATATATTGGCTGGAAAATTGTAACGGGGGAGGTGACATTGGTGACAATATAATTTATTCACGGTTAAAAGAATGTTAGAAAGTAGCTTGTTGGTATCTAAGAAAGAAAAGCGGTTAATGAATTTATTTGACATGATAAAAAAATGTTAACTGATAAAAAATGTAAACGTTTGTTGTGTTTTTTGTCTAAAAAACAGTTTTTCTGTTCCAGTCCTTTTCCCACGCTGTTAATCTATTTTTAGTTCTTATTGCTATAAATAGCTAAAGTGTCATTTTTCCGGTCGGCATTTTCTTCTCGGAGATAAGATCCTGGGTACGAGGTTGGTCGACAGATAGTTCTAAACACTGTTTTATAGACGTTTTGGCTATTTGCAGTTTTATTTTTTTTATTTGTATAAAGTTTCTTTATTTAATAGATATCTTGCAGTATCATTGAATTATCATTACTGGCAGTTATATGCACTCCGACAAACTCCGACAAAGAAAGTGTCATTCCGTTCCTTTCCGGAAAATAATGCGACGATAAGTTCCGTTCCGTAGAATAATGTGGGCCTTTACTACATCCCGGGCGTTCTTTGTCAGTGCCCGCGATCAGATTCCAGCTTTTCAGCGGCTCAGAAGGAAAACATTGGGTTAAATCGTTTGCACATGGAAATGGCATCCGCGCAATGGAGTTGGTTTATACTCAGTTCTTTATTCCTTTATTCTTAGGAATGACAGCGGTGAGTACTTTTATAAATGTTACATGTACAAACTACCACTACTAGTCCACTACTATTATTTTCATGGTCTGCTATAAAATTCTGTTTGGCAGAATTTATGGTTTATAGTAGAATTTATTATACTATTTAATACGACATTTTTTAAGACTAATAATAAACTGTACATGTAATTATCTATTGGATGTAAATGTAATATTACAGGTGACATGTAGCTGTGCGAAAAGAATATCGAATTCTGAAGTAATAAATAGCTAGTATAACAACGAATAGTATAGTATAGATATATATCTTATGCTTTCTGTATTTACATGTATATAGTTCTCCAGTTGAAAAGCTCTACACCTTGCCTTGCATTCATAATTGACTTAGGGGGGGGGGGGGGCTATGGTGATTTTAAATTTTCCCCCCTACATTTTGTGGAAGCCCCCCCTAATATTCACAGGCAATTTCTATTCCCCCCCTCATGTGATACCATCCATGCAAAGGTAAATTTTTGACCCCCCATACTCTGCTGTTGATCTGACTTCCTCTAAAATGAGTAACATGTGTATAGTCATTAAATCAGCTCCATCACCTTACGACTGATCTGTGATCGATGGCCATTCATTTTTTTAAAAACGATCCCAAAAGAACAAGTACCTATTTGAGTTACTAAATTATTGCACTGGCTGCTTAATTTTTGTTGAGTAAATTGTAACAAATATAAACTACTAGTAAAAATGTCTTGACAGAATGTCTGAAACATTTTTGATGACCCCCCCCCCTTGCATTATGTTGTTGGGGTTTTTTGGTGATTTTTGAAAACCCCTGCTAAAACTTATTCTTGAAAAATTATGCCCCCCCTTCAAAATTACCATAGCCCCCCCCCCCCTCTAGGTAAATTATGAACACTCCCTAAGTGTAACTTTTTGAAATAATATACTTAATTCTACTTTCTGATTGGCTAATGAGTGGTCCATATGAGCCTGTACGGACTGCTCCAAATAATTTTTTTTAAATGTGTTTTATAGGCTGTAAAATATTCTAAAAACGTTTGAAAATAAACTTACAGTCAAACCGGATGTTCTCTTGCATGCGACTTTGCAATATTGCGCCGCAACATTGCAATGTTGATTGTCAATTTGGCTTGAGCAACTTGCAAACGTCTTGTGAAGATTCCTCAGTAGATTCCTTTAAAGGTTCATCTTTCTTTTGAGTAAATATACAAATTTATGTTTAAAATATTACTGTTGGTGGGCAGATAGTATTTAATGTATTTTCAGCCATGAAAATGGTAGTTTAAGTAACGAAATGTTGAATTTCAGAAATAAATATTCCTGAAACGTTTGCAAATTGCTCACCGGAACTTGTCAATGAACATTGCAATGTTGCGTGGGAATATTGCAATTTTGCTCGCAAGAGAACACCCGGTTTGACTCAATTGACTGTAAACGAAATAAAAAATATTGAAATCGAGTTTTTCATCCGTGAAAGAGACGTAAAATCTAATTTCCTTTTTCGAAAGAAACAGCAGAAACTTCCCTTTTTTGTTCACTCTATCACTGATGAAGACCAAAAGAACCAAGCAGGGATAATTAAAAAAAAAAATTATTTACCATTTTGCTTGGTCCGTATAGAGAAATATTTCCCTCAGACTCAAAAACGACCCTCGGCCTCTGGCCTCGGGCAGTTTTTTAGACCTTTGGAAATATTTCTCTATACGGACCTCCCAGCCGGTAAATAACATATATGTATCGAGTTTTCCTTCGCCCAGGGTCCTTAGAACATGCTATGTAATCGAGTGAAATGCCTAATATTACTTATAATATATGTATTTTGCATGTTTAAGTTCCTGAACAAACCAGTTTATATATTAAGCTAAATGTGAAGTGCACTTTATGGAGGTTTTCAAATGTTGAGAGTAATTATTTATGATTGTCTGCCAGTTTACAAACGACCTTAATTTATTTAGGACACAAAAAGGTTGGCTCTGCAAACGCCAAATGATAGTCAACTTCAATGCATGAAGCATGGAAGAACTGTCCACATGCATCACACCCAAGCCAGTGACTGCCATTGCCTTTTCGACAAATTTTACACACATCAGCATCTCTTCTGTTGAAATTAAAAATATATATATTATATATTGTAAAAGGTTAGTAATTAAATTTGAAATTGTGTATATTAAACCTCCCCCATGGAAGACAATTTGTCTTAAGTACCCCCACCTCCCAATATTTTCCTAAACGCACTGGAGATGACTCACCACACCTGGTGTCATGCACATCCCCTCCCTGGAATTTCTGAGTGCCTTCTGCGGGGGGGGGGGGGGGGGTATGAATATTTTCTGGAACTACAGGTACACATTGTTGATGATTCCTGTTTAGGGACCGGTCATTATTTATGGGGACACCGGGTCGGGTAAAATTGACCCCGGGTCATGAACATTTTCGCCGTCATTTGTACGGGCTATGACTTTCTTAAGTTCGGAAGTGACGGGTCACGAAAATTTGTTGGAGTGCGCTCAAAGTTAGCTCAAAGTAGGCAAAAGTATATAATATGCACAACAATAAACTGAGACTCGCCAGTTTGGAAATGCGCCAGTCGACTTTGCTATCAATGTGCTATCAATGCCCACACGCGCAACTTCATTCTGCGAGTTACGTTCAATTGCGTCGGCAGATGAGTAATTTACTGTAAACCGCGCTCGCCAGAATGATTTCCTCTAACCAAAAATTAGAAATATATCCGCATTTTCCCCAACATTTTCTCACAATGTTTCAGGTTTCAAAAGTATGATCTTGTATTTTGTTTAAAAACGTTGGTTTCATTAATATTAGACTTTTATTTTCGTTGTGCGACAGCAGTCTATGTTACATACGTTGTGAGACGATATGCTAGGTTGAAAAACATTACGCAATGTTCTGAAAAATTACGCTACATTTAAAACGTTACACTGCTTTCTTACTTTTACTTTACGAGTTCCGAGATGTTACGCTACATACGTTCTGGAAAATTATGCTCCGTTCTAAGGAGAATTACACTGCGTCAGAAAAGTTGCGTTACGTTCTACGAACTGAGTTATACGCTACGTTCGATCAGAAAAGTTTTCGCTACATTTAACGAAGTTATATGCCACGTTTTTAAAAATTACGCTACATGTACATTCAGAAAAGTTTTGCTATGTTCAGAAGTTATCCTTCGTTCAGAGAAGTTGCGCTACGTTCAAAGAAGTTAAGATACATTCGGAAAAGTTGCGCTACGTCTACGCTTCTAAGAAGTCACTTACGTTCTAAAAACTTCACATTACATTGTGTTTTGAGTTGTTACGGTACATGTGAGAGACGATACTACGTTGGTCGTTACGCTACATTTTTCAAAAATGAGCTGCCATTTTTTGTAGAACTGCTTCGCAGTTTTCGGAAATTTTCATCATGGATTTTATTAGAAGCCGGCAACCGACGAACTCCGGCGGGTACTTTCCAAATCATCGCCGCCTACTTTCTATGACTTTTAAATCTTATTACATATTTAATATCTGCTCATCTTGAGCATTTACATTTAGTACTTTTCTTTGTTGGAAGGATCTTTTGTTTCAAATCAAATTTCGTTTAGTACTACACAGTATACTATTCCATGGTTAAATGATAATTAACAAATAAAACATAAATCTCCGTGCATATGTATACTCTAAAGGCACGTTTGGCGAGTTACTTGAACACGAAAGAAGTTGAGTAGAGGCACGAGGCGACAGCCTTTACATTTATTTCGTGTTCAAATGACGTCAAACGTACCCTTTATAATAGTACATATGCACAAGAGCGGTATGTTTTATTTTACGTCATTCATGATCTCTGTTCTTATAAATGCACGGAGTCCAGCCAATCAGAGCGTGCGTAGAGGACACCTTATATAATACATTATTGTTATTATAGTTCATGCAACTGCCTATTGCGAAGTGCTAATTCAGACCATGGTTGGCAGGAAGCAGATTATCCTGCGAACGCTAGCCTGCATTATAGGAAGATAATGATAAAGATTGATTGATTTTGTTATTGCGTTAATACATATCATGTACATTTTAATGTGTTAGATTTGAGATTTTGTTTTGAATAAAAGTTTGCAAGATTCGATGCTCTACTCGTATCTGCAACATTTTTTAAATATTTGGAAATGATCTACAATTGTGTTTCTAGTTTATAAATTGTTATTGTTTCAAAGAAGACATTGATTGCCATTTTTGCAGTTTTGCTATATTATAAAAATAAAGTTTTGCTGTGGAATCGCTATACGTCAAAAGGCCGGGCCATGAAAATTTTTGCGTTTGTTTGGACGGGCTTCGAACTTTGTACTTCCGCATGGAGCGGGTCACGAATTTTTTTAAAATTTCATTTACAAGTTTCCCGACCCAGTGTCCCCATAAATGACCGGTCCCTTCTCATTCAAATTATAGGAGCAGTGAGACAAAAACCAGTTATCCCAATTTTGACTTTATCTCAGGGACGTAGCCAGGGGGGAGCCGTGGGAGGCCCTTTTGATATAAAACAACAGACATGTAACTACAAAACTGATGCAATATGAATTGTGTCAGGAAATAAACTGTAAACAGTGTATTCAATCTACTGATTGTATGCATTTTGAGTATCTATGTGACGTTTGGATGTTTTGAGTATTTTATATGACGTTTTTTAACCTTTAAGGTCTGTAAAATCTTCCTCCTAAAGCCAGGAAATGGCATTTCAGCGACTCTCGATTTCAAAATTTCCCGGGGGAGCATGCCCCCAGACCCCCCTAAAGATTTATTTTGATTTCAGCTCCCCCCTTTCAAAATCCTGGCTACGTCCCTGCTTTATCTAGAAGTACAGTACTTTTGAAATAAGGAAGAATAATGTTCTCACTTGGTCAATATCTCATCTTGTTCCAAAAATATATCAGGTTTTTGAAATATGCAGATGAGATGCCTTATGACATCATCTAAGTATCCACAAATTTGCAGCAATATGTTCCCCATATTGGGAATTTTCTTTAGTTTGAAAGGGTAGATGATGTTATAACTAATAAGGTATCTCAAACTTGAATATCATTCACTAAAACAAGATAAGGATCCAGTGCTAAGTGAGAACGCTATTCTTCCTCATTTTAAAAATATTTCTAGATAAAATCACAAGTGGATAGACGATTTTGCATCTTACTGCTTCTTTACACATTTTAATTGTAGCGTTTAAATCAAACCAAAATTTTGTCTTACTTTTCCATATCATTATAACAAGAACCAAAAATAGTTGATGCAATCTTTTGACGTTCAACCAACAAATTAAAATTAGAGCTCAAGTCCAATCCTTTATCAAGGCACCTAGCAAACTAATGAAATAATTATGGCATAGAATGTTGTTATTTTCATGATGTTAATCATGATGTCAAGTTGCTAATGCTGCATTATGGACAGCAGGAGTATATGCAGGTCTGGGTACTGCCCTTACGAGAAAAGTCTATGGGCTCTTAAACCTATAGGTATATGCCTATATAGATCTATATAGGCAGCATAAGTTGCCTATAGAAAACATTCCAATTGCCTATACCAGGTCACTACCTATAGATTAAGACATATACATATTTACACATACTGTACACACACATACACAAAATTTTTAATATTAACAGCACTTGAGGTTGCAATACAGTACGTAACGTAGCACAATATATTAATTGTTTCTGTTTGTTAGTATATACTTACTAAGCAAACCAGTACTCCACAATTATGACCATCCTTCTGTTTGTAGTGCGTAGGCTCTATGCAGGGCCAGGCTTTACTGTTCAATGAAGCCTTTAAATCAATTGCTTCACTAGAAAACAAACCCATGCACTGAACGGTAATAATACAAATTTATAATGATTTATATTAATTTACTATTGGTATTATAATAATAATAATAATAATAATAATAATAAATTATTCATTAATTAATTAATTATTAAAACACTTCATACTTGTATTGTTCCACCAGATCAAACGCATGACATTGTATATTAAATTCCTGTATCCAATATTACAGTAAATACAACTACTGTATATTAAGAAGCTACATATTTTACCAAATCAGCCTGGGATAGGCTCTTATCCAATGTAGTTGATATCTTATAAAAGAAAATCAGGGTGCTCGGTTCTTATAAACTGAAGGTTCTTTTCTTAATTATTATTACCATTCAATTCAGTAAACTATGAAACCACAATTCAGTAATTAATAATACATAATTAAATGAGTGAAATTGATTATGATCTATTTATAATAACTTACAGATTTTTGGCATACAGAACTAAAACGAACCTATTTCAAATATCAGGTTCAAATAGGTTCTTATTTTAAGAGGCATAAAATTCCTAATTTCAGTTTCAAGTTTTCATATGTAATGCAACTTTGCAGTTTTAAATAGCTGATGTTTATTTGGTAGTTAGGAATTATAACATGTCTCTAATTAACTATTGATTATACACTCATCAATTTTATGAAGGTTAGGGATACATACATGTATATAAATAGACAATTACCATGTTATTTGGATATTTGACCAAAGTGTGTTATGAGTCTGTTCTGTTATTTCTCTTTCAGATGACGTCATTGGATCGAAATACAGCTTTCTTTTCCTCATTGTATCTAGCACCTGTGAAAATTTGTAACAAATAAAAGAAAGTGTTGACATGCATGCAGGTAATATCACATTTATAATCTGCTTGTAGCTATAGCACTGTATGTTTTCTGTCTTCATTAAACTATGTGATCTGTACAACTAGGCAAAAAAGTTCCCAAAGTATATAAAGTTCTTTATAAACATGTAGCTGCATGGTGATTTCTGGAAAGCTGTGCTCCTATAACTCATGGGAAACATGCATGGCTATAGGTTGCACTAATGTGCTAGCTTGCCTGTTGCAAGTTCTGAAGACTAACTTAGACTAACAAGTTAGACTTAATATAAAGTTAGAAATATAAAACATTTCCCTTGTTTCTGTCACGTTATAGAAATTGTTGTGAAAGTTTTGGAGAACTCAGAACGACCTTTTAGCCAGTGTTTCTACTGCGATTTCATGTTCTCTCAAATTTTGTGTTTTTATAACTCACAGAAAATATTTTCTATATTTTAAATGTCATTTTACATTGAAAGACATTACATGTACGTACGAGTAAGGTCCAATGGTTTCCCGTGATATTCATTGGAACAAGTACCAGTTCAACACTGGTAAACTTTTCTCCTGGCCAGAGATGTCGAGTTCTGCCACCACCTTTTACCCAGGTAAAGAAAGAAGTATTCACTGCGAATATCTTTTTACTTTGCAGTTGTTGCTTCCATAAATAGGAGTCAATTACCTATTAATGCAGTATGTAATCATCTGATTAGAGTTAACTGTTAAGTACATAATTATGGACTCATGTTGTTTATATTCACGGGATTCTGGCTGTGTACATCAACTTGCCATGCATGCAGTATAGACACATGCACGCCAGCGCAAACCTATGTTTCAATGTGGCATAACAGCGTGCACACCTGTCTCATTCGCATATCAGATATATAAATCTAAATATCTCAAAACGAAACAGTGAGGTGTTGAAGAGTGATAAATGCCATTAAGCTGAAAAGACAAGCAATAGTTCAAAGTCACTGCGACTGGTAACGTGTCTCTTAAGTTATAATGCATGTTAAAACCAGTTGACCGTGTTTGGTTCCAGAAAATCATAAATGGATAGCGGGCTACAGGAAAGGATTAATTTCTCAATTTAAAATGCAAATAAAGTGTGCATGAAGTTTGCCTTACATGAATGTGACCTTGTCCAACAGAAATCTGAATCGTTCATATGTGTGTTAATAAGATACTTCATGCACGAATGATTCAGATTTCTGTGTGATAATGCACATTTTACTTACTGTGTCCATAAGCCATCCAGGAATAAAGCTGCGAGCTAATGAAGTGACAAGTAACTGGTACTCGTTTGGTTGAAGTTGAGATGGAGGCATCAACGTCCAAATGTCAACTGGTCTCAACTTGTGTGGTCCAAACTTGAGCATAGTTTCCATCAAACCAATTTTCCAATGCGATGCCATTCGTAATCTTTCAAATGGCCCTGATACTTTACATATATTCGTCCTAAATATGAAGCATTTTAAATCAGTTATTTCATTAACGACATAAATGATGTTTCTTACTGCTAGTTACACTATTTGTACATGCAGTAATGCAATTAGTATTAATTATGTCTAATAATTAATTTTACGTTTACCTTTGTGAATTAGTCTTACGTCCTAAGAATCTCACTTGTTTCTGGCTTCTTTTGGTTGCGGATCCATCGTTAGCATTGTTTTTCTACAATTAAAATTCTCAATTAATTTTTAATCAACTCCCGAGTCAAGAACAATTTAGCATACATTATACTGTTGTACAACGTGAAAAAACACCGTTTTTGGTTTAGACTTACGCTTTTCTTGTTTGCCTTCTGGTCAGTAAAAACATTTGTTTCACTTTCCTGATTTCCATTGGTGAGGTCAATCACAAACGATTCTTTTTGTGCCTCTTTACGCTTGTATTTCTTGCGATGCTGAAGTTTCTTATAAAACACTTTGTGGTAATCGGCGGATGTAAGTTTCAATCTTTTCTTGTGCGGACTAAGTCTTAGCCTTATTCCACCCTCAAGCTTACAATGTTGCTGTAGATCCTGGTAAATTGCTTCTAATTTTTCCAGGGCTTGTCTTACTGCATCTTCGTCATCAACCAGATAGCTTACGTCATTGATCTTTTTCAGTTGTTCTTTAAGCTGCTTCTGTAATGTGTCAATTTTTTTATCTTTTGATTTGGTTGGGTCTGTGGCCGTTCTCACTTGTTTTTCTGCGTCCTGCTCTGTCGATTTGGTTGGGTCTGTTGCCGTTCTCTCTTGTTCTTGTGTGTCCTGCTCCATGTCGATTTCTTCCTCGTCGTTTATGGTGATGGACGGTGGGTCTACATTGCGCGACGTCGCTGAAGTTTCAGCGCTTCTATCTTCCGGCTCCACTATCTCAGAATCTAGTGTAAGAAATGGGCTGTTTCGGTATGATGATGGCAGTTGTTCGAAACCCCAGTCTTGATAGAAATTGAACACAGCGTAGAAATGCTTACAGGGGAAATGAGAGCATTCCCACCATTCGCACGTGCAACTGGGGCTTGAAATTGGACGGTGTGATGCATGCTATATGTGGTAGAACTTCGTACACGGAATACGCCATGCTGAATATCTTGACAAACAATATCTTTGTCACGGTATTCTTCGCAGTGTATTGAGACTTCAGGCAATGCTTTATGAACAATGGTGGCCGATTGTGCAAGTACTTGGGAACCATTGGGTTGTAGGATCGGTATTGTCCACTCAGTTTCATATTCATATTCTGATAGGTCTTATATGATTCTGGGATGAATGTTTCCACCAGCATCGTTGCAATTCCATAAACTGACTTGTCAATGGAGTACGGAAGGTAATTATACTTGAAAAGGCGGTTTTGAGCTTCAACACCATTGTTGGTATTTACAATGTGGTCTGCTTCTTGGATACGGAATGCACGTGCCCAACGAAATGCACATGTCAGCCAGGTATCCTCGACGTATTTCTTGACATTCTCCTCTTCGTATAAGGGAAGCTCACAGAATGCATCCACTTCATCTTCATAGTCCTCTTTTGTCTTAGCGTTGGCGATCTTCTTGAGGTGGTGCATAAGTTCTTCTTGTTCGACAAGAGTTAGCCTGTTCTTGCCCTTTCATACCCATCGTTGCCAACCTTGCAAGCGGTGGAAATCACACATATACGCAACGGATTTCGGGAACTGCTCTTCTACTGCACTTATTTCCACGCTTGAATAGTCAAGCATCCAATACTTCGGAGTCCATCCTGGATTCCATGATTTGATGATTTTTACAGCTTCTGATATAGATTGGTGATCTTTGTACTGGGTAATAAATTCAGCTACGACTTTGTATCCAGTATTGGTGTTGACGCATATGAAGAATAGTGGAAGGGCATATTTTGTTGCTTTGTATGTCGCGTCCATTAGTACGAGCTTGGAACCAAACCTGGTTAGTAGCCTCTGTTGGCACGGTTCTTGGTGTATAAACAGAAAGGTACTCTTCGCGCTAGTTTTTGGCTCTTGATCTTCACAAGCTGAACTGCAAGTCCGGTAGTAGAACTTTGTTTCCGGAGATATGTTTTGCCAATTTTTTATTTTCCTTCGGAGAGCCTCTTGGTCATCTTTGCACGATTTTTTAGCGAGTACTGAGCGGGCTATATGATTTTGAAGGTCCTTTTTAGAGGGATAAAATCTGCGATTGTTCTGGTCTGGTTTCTCTTTTTCGGGAACATTTTCGAATAGTTCCTTCAGGATATATTCCTGAAGGCACCTCTTGACTTTGTTGATGTTGGTGATGTTTCTTGAAACCAGATCATCTACTTTGGCAATAATCTGCTTATCGACCATTTGATGTATACCTGCATGATTTCCTATAGGATGCCCCTTGTGTACGTCAGAGAGTGGAATCTTTACAAAGTGACGAATTACGAATTGTGGCTTTTCCTGCTTCTCTAAATCTCTCTTTAGTGCCGCCATCACCTCTTCTTTTCTCGCTCGTGCCATTCTTTCTGACTTACAGGCTTTCAAGTCGACAAAATAATTGGATATATTTAATACTGTTCGTATTCGAATTTCACACATTTGGTGCAGAGGGGGCACATCAAGTAGCGCGGAGCTGAGAACCTTTTCATTTTCTTACTAACACGCAAAATTATCTAGTCACATACGTATACTACTATTGCTAGGATACACAGTGGACCCGAGCTACGAACTCTCAAAGCTAACTTTAAGCTACGAACTCTCAAAACTCTTTAAGCTACGAACTCTCAAAGTATGCCATGGCTAGTTCATTTTTTGGAGAGAATCTGGGCTTTCAATAACAATGCCGTATGACGTACGCAAACGTTCAACGTCCTTCCCCTCTAATTTAACCACTTTGCAGGCAAACGTTTGAGAGTAGTGTCAATGTTTTGTCTCTGAAAAGAATCCTCGTAATTATTATCTAGAGCACTCTAAACCTGTCGTACGGTGTTGGTTGCAATATGTGGAAGACGCCAAATAATGCAGTCGCGTAACGTATTAATCAATTAATTTTCAGGTTTTTTCTCTATTTGTTTAGAATCAGTTGACAACATGCAAGCAAGGAAAAACTTTGTAATCTACAATTTTCAGATATCAACTACTGTTTACATTTTATTAAAAAAAATATACGTTCTACTTTTGAAATGTGTGTCATTTTGCGTATATATGTCAATTTTGATCCTGTATTTACTATTTAATTTTTTCCGAGCCTGCAGCATGTTTAAGCGGGCTTAAAATGTCTTGCTTTGCCATACCTTTGAAGATCCGTGAAGGCAATGTCTAGTTTCTGAACCCATTATTTCAAACGGTGATCCAGATAACTCGATAGGAATATTGCCTCCTTTATGTTCCCAGATCGGTGAAGCTGTGAAAAAATTAAACCCATGGTGATATTTATTAAAGTGTTTTTTCTCTGCATATGGTCCAAGGGTTGTTGCCCCCCCCCTCCCAAAAAAAAACGAAGAGGTGCTATTTGGGGCGGGGCAGGCAGGCTTGCTATAATTTAGCATTATTGCATGCTGGGAGCCATGCATCTAACATTTAAAAAAAGAGCACCCCTTTGACCTTCGTAATCTTACATTTTAGCAATGGCTTGCTGCCGTCATTCTGCAAAACAAAATTTCCAGATATCACCGGAATATTGCAAAATGTGCGGTGGCAGATCTAAGGGAGAGGCGGAGGGGGTGGCCTCCCCCTATTTACAAGTGAGTTGCGGTATAAGATGATGATTGTAAAATACTGCCATACCACGTTCAGTTACCTTGTGATTTTTAAACTGATTTTGGTTTGCATTTTTGTATCAGTTGTTTCTGTTTGTCCTGTATGATTTGCAGGAATCAAATCTTCACTTTTCAGCTCAGTTCAACGGGTGCGCGTCATACAGTACGATATGACACGATGATTACACCATAATAATGACACAAACACACAAGTGTTATTTTAAACCTTGTTCAAAAACAAAAAAATAGTGCTGACAAAACGCAGGAAATTTCATTTCCGAGACCCCCAAAATTTGAAAATTTCCCGGGGGTCATGTCCCCAACCAACCCCCCTGAGTTGCGCCCATTTGAACCGCTTCCCCTAAACACTTTACCATACGCTACACATCTGTGTTCCTTTTTATGTTTTAACATGTTTCGTTTTGCAATATTTTATACTGCGTGTCTAACAGCGTTTGGTCCACATCGCCATTTTTACGCAACATGCCGTAGGCTAATTGCGCTTTATATTCAAATTTCCCTCGTTAATCCGTCCCTTTATCTACTATTACGCTACTATAACGCCAATGTGGTTAAACAATAATTATTAAACATCAAACTATAAATAGATTACATCCCTTAATATTTACCTGTGTTCGAGAATCTTTTGTGACCCTTTCCTTTGGAGTGGACAACAGACTTTACAAAACAAGACGAGTTTAAGGCCATGTAGCTGTTGATCAATTGATCTACCTCTCCATCGTACACACCAAAAACATAACCGTTCGCATACCTATATTCTTTCAGATTACTTCGTAAAAACGTATCGTCGACTTCGCTCTCTACATCAATTTTCCGCTCATCTTGATCGTTCTCCATTTTGATGCTTAATTCGACCGCTGAGAAAAGATAATCTGATACTATAAATAAAAGGAGCTCGAGGTTTGTGAACATAATTTTAAATTTAAGTATAAAACAACACCAACTATTAAATATAAATTGAATACAGAGGCACTAAATTAAAAATGGCGATTGGCAAGGGGTTCAATAATGCACTTGTCATCTGCAGAAACCCACCCTGTGGCTTTCTTATTTTTAACATTGAAACCCCCCTCTAAAAAAAAGCAGAAATTTGATGGTAACCCCCCTCCATATTAGAACATTTTCTCTTTGATCCCTCCAACTTCCATTTTTCATAATCATCCTCAAAGACAAGGTATATTATATAAATAAGAATCTGGAACTGCTGCAAAAGTCAATAAAAAAGTATGCTAGCAGAATGGCACAGTAAAAATATAAAAAGTGTAATCAAAAGTGTATCAAATCAAATTTATTTCTGTAGGGTAACCTCTTCAGTGATGACTCACTGGTATCAATGAGAGCCCTGTGAATCAAAATTCTACTACTTTCAGCAAGTACTTGTACCTATAATTGGCTAGTAAGTTGATTAAGTAGATGTAAGTCCTGGTAGCTCACTGCAAGCCAGTTCCTGTAGTGACTTCTTGCCAAAGCTTTTCAATTGCTTTCACATTGTTTCTTCTTAAATAATATTAAAGTGGCATATACAGTATTATATTTAATACACTCATATTTTTGACCCCCCTCCCAAGACTAGATACCCAAATAATCCCAGGGGTGGGGCAATTACCTCCTATTATTTTATTATTTTTTATGTCTCACGTTGCGATGGTGGGGGGTTAGGGTACCATTTGTGCTACTACCAGTGCTCGAAATAATGCTGAGAAGTTGGGGTGTCAGCATGACCGCTCAAGCGTGAATTTGGGGGGTCAGATACATAATTTGGGGGGTCAACCATTTTCCCCTCTTAATTTGTACATTATACACAAAAGCGTTCATTTCTTGATTTGCACAGAAAGTGAAACAAAAAATATTTGAACGCTTTTTGGTGAGATTTGGAGAAAGGCGAACCGTATGACGGCCTGAAATGCGTAGTAACTATGTTACGCCCTGTGTTTGAACTATAAAAGTGATGACATAAACCTTATTTCGTTAAAACTTGAGTGTCAAGTTGACCACCTGTAAGTGATTTTGGGGGGTCAAATCATGAAAGGGGGGGATCATTGCCCGTGACCCCCCGTTATTTCAAACGCTGTTAACTACAACATATGTAAAACCTTACCATTTTATTCCTTAACCCTTTAATGCCCAAGTGTGCCTTTAGTATTTTACTCTGGCTAATGCCAGATGATTTTACTTGTCAATGAGGGACCTCCTGGGCTATAAAGGGTTAACTTATTTCATTAATATTTGAATTAATGTTTGATCTTTTTCAGTCATTCATCACAATGCTTCATAATATCAGGCACACTATACTGATTTTGCTTTTCCAAAAAAATTTTTTAACAGTTTTTCAAACTTTTCTGAAACTTATAACAAACATAAGTATATATTCAAAAATTGTATTTCACTCTTTTTCACTTTTTTCAGATTCACCTGTAAAAGCTGAATTGAAAAGGTATAAACTACTCACATTTACAATTTAAGTCAGCATGATGATTCAGTGGAGAGTTTCACAGTTTTATATTTGGAAGTATGTCACAAAACTGAAAATCAAAGATATCTTTAAACAGTTCTTCTGAAACTGGCTCAAGCTCTCAGTCAACAAAACTTAACAATTTTTACAACTACTGTAAAACTAAGCATTACAGTTGTGTTTATCAGGCTGTCATGGCAACAGATCATATAGTTTACAGGCCTTGTTTTTTCTTTAACATTATTTTTTTTTTCAGTCTGAGGTAAATCAACTATTGAATTAAAATTGATAAGTTGGCATCCTTTCTGTATGATTTTTATTGCAACAAGACAAGTCCAAAACAAAATTTTAACCTTTAATGTGCAATAACTGAAAATATAAGCTTTTACTGTACTGCTAAACATCCTGTATAAAATGCTGTTGAAGCCGTAAAAGTTGGTCCATACTTTCAAATTATAGTATTGAAACACTCATTCTACATTTGCATCATTTGAAAAACATAGCCTATTTTAACTCTCTCTCTCTCTCTAGTATTTATATTTGTATCTTATTACAATAGCACTGTGAAAGACCTCACAGCAGTTACTGAAGGTGGGTTATAAAGGTTGCTTATAAATATGTTCTTTGTTCATTTCGTTTGTCACGGTTTTGCCTACAATACATGTATATACATTTTGTGACACAAAGTTTTTTAATGTCGTTTTTGCTGTCCAGATAAGGATTCAAATAACAAAAGCATTTATGATGACAGTAGTTCTGATAACAAGAAATATTTACCACTGTCAGATTCTAAGTTTGATGAAAAAGGTATGTACAGTAGTTGGTTCCTTTTATCACTTTGCAGACAGATGAATAGTGACCGTGCCTTAATAGAGGTATTCATTTAAACTTTGAAAATGCTCAAACTTTTTTTTGCTATAATTTTTTCTGTATATGTTGTGTTTGTTTTTTATATTAATTGTGATATAAGATATCATAAAATATCTCATGACAAACAATTTATATGTTTTCTTTTAAGATACCAATTCAAATAACAAGAAGGTTGATGCCGACAATAGTTCTGATGACAACAAATATTTACCACTGTCAGATTCTAGCTCAGATGGAAAAGGTACTTGTAGTATCTAGTTACATGTAACTTCTTTTCTCACATTGCGACACTATCATCTAAAAGAGAAAACTGAATGCAATTTGAAAATCCTAATGTAATTAATTTAACATCAATATCTGCAAGAAGTGGCTGCCCAATTGTTCAACACGCTCTCATTTTTACATGTTCACATTTCAATGATTACCTAAAATGCTCAGTTTAGCGCCGCTCTTGATTAAGTGCTACTCTCGATTAAGCACCGCATCCACTTAATAAGTGCTGTGGCGCTAAATCAAGCATTTACGGTAACTAGCTATGAGAATTAACTGAAGTTGGTTTTAGGGAGTGGGGAGAACAGGAGAGCCTACATGGAGAGCCTACATGAATAACTTCCTGCTGTGGAAACCTGTTCTCTCGGTCACAGAAGAATTTGCTGTTTGATAGGAGACTGTTGGGAAGACGTTTAAAAATGTGAGAGTAGCTTTGCCATTTGATAAAGCACTTTTTCACTTTATTGCTGCAGACAGGCAGGGGTGCACATTAGGGGTGTGTGATACCCCCCCCCCCCAACAATTGAGTCGGTTGAAAAAGTCGGTCCCGAATTGTCGATCCGACTACCTTTTTGGTCCGTCTTGACCATGCGGTGTGATGGTTTTGGGAACTTGATCATGACGAAATGAGTTTAAGGAGAGATGGTCATTAAACTTATCAAATAGACTGATCCAGAGACCTATGGTGCGTTATTGGTGTCAATATTCAGTCATAGTAAATTGTTTGGCTATTTCTTATTCTTTGTGTGAAATCGGTCATTCGGACACACACTTCGTCATTCGGCAACACACTTTGTCATTTGGACATACAATTTGTCTTTCGGACACACACTTTGTCATTCGGCAACACACTTTGTCATTCGAACATACACTTTGTCTTTCGGACACACACTTTGTCATTCGGACATACACTTTGTCTTTCGGACACACACTTTGTCATTCGGACATACACTTTGTCTTTCGGACACACACTTTGTCATTCGGCAACACACTTTGTCATTCAGACATACACTTTGTCTTTCGGAAACACACTTTGTCATTCGGCAACACACTTTGTCATTCGGCAACACACTTTGTCATTCCATAGTCCCTGGATAACAGTGTCTGGAAACGCGGTACGGATCAAAAGAAGAGGTTATTGTGCAATTTTAACCCGCGTCCAGGTGTTTATTAGGGGCACGCTTCGATGGCTTCGCCATATTGGTTTCAAGTTCTAAAATTAAAAGTGCAATTAAGCGTGTAACTATTATTAAATTCAGTGTCTTTTGTATCGTTTTTCAAAGAAAATAGTTTTCTTATCAGAGTATGCCAGGAGCAAATTGCTCCATATTCGGTTGCTCTGTATCAAGAAGGAAAAAACACGAAGGAATCAGCTTATTTGCCATCGCTCCCAGCTCAGGCTTAGACCCAACCAAGGCTGAATGGAAGAAGAAATTGATTTCGATTATTACTCGAGATAGGGTGATTGACAAAGAGTTGCGCAGGCAAATAAAGGAAGGAAAACTCCACATCTGCGAACGACATTTCAACCCTGATGATATTGAAGTCAGTAAGTTACAATTAATGTTCTTTTGTCAAACTTTCGTTCATATCTTGCCTTGTCAGTTGATGCATAATTGACTTGTTTACTACGGTTTTCATATGACCCACGCGTTTATTTAGTGCTTACTATTCATCTATCATAGACGAAGCTAGGAAGAGGCTTAAAGTTGGAGCGTTACCTACTCTTAATTTACCTCAAAAAAGCCACCAAAGCCATTCGACGACGTCTTCGAGAGCGAGGGCAAGCAGGGTCAGGGAAATTGACTTGCCAAGTAGTAGTGGTCAAGAGGGTGAGCCTTCTTCAGCTTCAGATGAGCGAGAAACCTTCAAAGTTAGCAATCCTTTGTTCAAGAACCTCGACGAATTCAAAGCACACGTTAGTTCACTCAAATTGGTTGGATGGACTGTCAGTTCAGGTGAGGGCAATATAGTATTCAGTTGGTTTGATAGTGTCCATCATGTTGCAAAATTTCAAGTCATTGTCGACTGAAGACTTGGTTTTAGCATTTCTGTTTATGGATGGTTCATCCCTGATGATCATCCTATTTACACGGAGAACAAACGTTCTGTAAGATTTACAAGAGCATACCCACTTTTGTCAGCTGTCGTGAAATACAAAGTCTGTGCAGGTTTAGATGTTGTAGAAGAGACTGCCATAGAAGATCCAGTGTCTGGTAAGGCTCAATAAGACACTCTGTTCAGCAGATAGTTGATCCCCTTGACCATGATGTGTCTCCTGCACCACTTGTAACAGTTTTTAAGAGGCACGAGGAGTGTCTGGTTATCTGTGAAACACCCAGATGTTGCTGTTGCAAAGAAGCAGATGACAAGAAAAGCAGATCCCTTTTAAGAGCATCAAGGACTCCTCTTGAGCCTGTTAAAAACTCTGCACCTCTCACTGCTACATCTCAAGAGCGACTTGCCATTACAGTCAAAGCAAAGAGACTGGAGTGCCAAGACCTTAAAAAGAAACTGGAAAAAATGGAAGCCACAATAACACAGAATAGCATTTCAGTAAATCACCAACTTCACTCCGATCTCCTTTCAATCCTGTCAGGAACAAACTTTGAGGGTTCTCCACTAATGAAATTGTTTTGGCAACAGCAGCAAAAGGCCATGGGCTGTGGAGATGCAAGGCAAATGAGATGGCATCCAACTATGATACGATATTGCCTGTCGCTTGCCTTAAAGTCACCATCTGCCTATGGTGAGTTGGGCAAAGTTTTGAAGTTACCTAGCAGACGACGTTTAAGAGACTACAAGAATGTCATCAAGCCAAAAGCAGGTTTTAACAAGGATGTCATTGAGGAGCTTATGTCATTGACAAGCCAGCACTTTGACATTCAACGATACGTTGCTTTACTTTTCGATGAAATGAAAATACAAAGTAACCTGGTCTTTGATAAGCAAACTAATGAATTGATTGGCTTTGTAGACCTAGGTGATCCAGATGTCAACTATGCTACATTAAATAATGTAGATGAATTGGCTTCTCATGCTTTGGTTTTTTACATCAGGGGGTTGGCAACTGATTTAAAGTTCTGCATCTCTTTCTTTGCCACTCATGATGTCACCGTCCATCAACTAATGCCACTATTCTGGAGAGCTGTCAGCATTCTGGAATACACTTGCAATCTATGGGTTATCTCGGCAACTGCAGATGGTGCCACCAGTAACAGGAAGTTCTTTAGAATGCACAAAGATTTACAGAATGACCCTGCTGATAGCTCCATTGTTTACAAGACTGTAAACATTTTCAAACCACATCGCAACGTCTACTTCTTCTCAGATGCACCCCATCTTATGAAGACTTGTCGAAATTGCCTTTATCACTCAGGTAGTGGACGCCATACTCGCAATCTGTGGAACAATGGAAAGAGTTTACTTTGGGAGCATATTGCTAATATGTTCAGATTGGATTTGGATGATGGGCTTCATCTGGCACCAAGGCTTACAGCTGATCACATTTTGCTCACCTCCTACTCTGTCATGCGTGTCAGGCTTGCAGTTCAAGTATTGAGCAACACTGTATCAACTGCTCTTCAACACCTTATGCCAGAAGAAACAAGTGAAACTGCTGTGCTTTGTGCAATGATGAATAAATTTTTCGATTGTGCAAATGTACGCTCAATTACAGAGCACAAGCGCAAGAAGAATGATGATGTCAAACCATATCAACATTCTAATGATGAACGATTATTATGGTTAACTGAAGTATTTTTACCTTATTTTGAAAGCTGGAAAAGCAGTATTGCAGGACGAGGCAAGTCATTTTCACCAAAGCAACAAGCAAGAATGTTCATATCTTGGCAAACATATGAAGGTCTCAAGATGACATCACACTCGATGATTGAAGTGGTGAAGTTCTTGTTGGATGAAGATTTGAGTATGTTTTAACAGAAAGGTTTTGCCAAGATGTTGTTGAAGAGTACTTTGGTTATCAACGAGGGATTGGTGGCAGGTCAGACAACCCTAATTTATTTGAGTTTGGCTACAACACTAATGCCCTCTCCATTCAAAGGAAGATTCTGCCTGCTGTTCAAGGTAATGTTGCTGGAGGGCATTCCAACAAATGGAAGATAGAAGCTGAGGTAGATGATACTCCCTTAAAAGCAAGAAAGTCAAAGAAGAGTCTATTTGGCATGTCAGAATAGGTCCATATACAGTTAAATGTCCTAATAAAATGGCTCAACCATCCCTTAAAAAAATTGTCCATCCCTAAATAAATCCATTCCAGCTTATTAAATGGGAAAAAATGTTGAAAGATAGGCCAGGGTCATAGAAATACATGTAATAGACCTAGAATGCAGGCTTCTATCTCTTGTCAGTCAAAAAAGTGACCCACTATAGAGTCAAAATGGCTGATTTATAAGGGCAAAAAGAAATCACCCCAGGACGTTTGACAGTTTTTAACATGGCAGTCGTTAGTGACCATGTGGAGTGGACTATGGTTTAAATATTTTTCAAATTATTTTTTTGGGAGGACAAAAAGCTGCACTGACATGACCCTCTTCCTAACTCTTGCAAAATTAAAAATAGTGGATTTTTAAGGGCAACATAAGACTCCTGTCACGTGACAGAGCCCACATTCTAAGCCTATTCTATTATTTGCTACACTACACTAATCTTATTTATACTGGACAGCTCTATCAGTTAATACCTAACTGTTCTCCCTAGAGGTCCAGTAAGGGCCATCCCTCATTGGTCCAGTGTTTCTACAGGAGGAAACCGGAGTACCCGGAGGAAACCTGCGATGTTTGGTAGAGTCAAACTGGAAGCACTCTTCTCACATGTGGCCAAGGTGAAATTTTAATCAGATAACTGCTGAAAGCAGGAATTGAACCCGGGTTGCAGAGGTGAAAGGCACGTGCACTAACCACTGTGCCACCAACACCCCTCAAAACAGGTTGTATCATCAAGCTGCTACAAGTGTGTTTTGTAGTAACTTGTTTATATAAGACATTGAAAATCCATGCCTACAGTAGGGCTTTCAAAATCTTTTAAAGTTAGCACTGACTAGGAAAATGTAGGTATTTGTTAAACACAATATGGAGAAAGAAGATGAGTATTGTCTATTTAAAAACACAAAATAACCTGCATTGTTTGGGTGTTAGGGTACCCGGGAACTCCAGGTTACATACATTTTGAAAGCCCTACATGCAAGTAATATTAGACTAGTGGAATAACTTGTAACAAGTCTGCAATACTGTAGTTCTCAACCTTGGTAAAAGTCGGGGGGAAAAACATTCAAGACTTGTATTTAACAACTGGGAGCAAGTACATGCACAGCGCAAAATGCAAATGCATCCATACATGTACAGTACTGTATATTGACTTGATTAAACAGAAAATACCAGGGACTATGCATTGATGCATGTACGTAACAAATTACATGCTTATACATGTGTACTGTAGAATAAACTATTGAATATAAAATAACACAGCTAAATCATAGAAATGTTGTTATACAAATCTTGTATTATTTAATATTATAGATTTTATAATAATTATAAATACAGCAAATTCTGCTTAAAGGACTATGACACAAAACTGGTAAGTGATAGATGAACAGTAATGTAAAGTTTATAGAAACAGAAAATTATAATACATGTTATGTACATACATGTCATTATGTTTGGTAGTTATCCAGAGGAGAAATTACAGTTAATATTATTTTAGTCAAGCACAACAAAATAAAACTTGACAAGATTTAACTTGTGTCCTTGCACCTTTCTTTCCCCTTCATTTCCTTTCTTAGTGCCTTCTTCTTGCTTGCCTTTTTTTCTAATTTATATTTTTGTAAAACATCCTTAGAATATGAAAAAGTACGTACTTTAAGATACAGTCCAAGGAGCTCTCCCAGAAAAATCATTGCTCTCTGTGTACTTATCCTCATGCTACATTCGTCAACTAGCATTGTCCAGTAGGACCTCAGAAGAGAGTCTTTTAAAAGTTTTTCCACAATCTGGTTACAGTTGACTTTATGGCAAAGTTCATCACTCTCTGTGGCAAGTCGAAACTCCATTTCTGTGGTAAACAATATTTTAACTAAATACTCTTTCGGGTACCAGAGTCCACCCCTGTCTTTATCTTTGATAAACGTGTATTCATTGCTCATCGCCATTTCTTTGTCAATGTGCAGTGAATTGAGTAAAGCAATAAATTCTTCCGTTTCTGGAGAGTTTTGTTGTTTCGCTACTCGTTTTCTACATTTTTGAAATAAACTTCTGATGACATAGCCAGTCAAATAGTTCAGAGGGCCTCGTTCGCAATCCTTTATTGACACTCGACGGGTAGAACGTTTCAACGGGGTCTTCACAGAAACAAATTTGGAAAAGGACAAGATTTTATCTCCAAGATACATCATGACAACTTTGCTTACCCCGTCTGTGTACTTGTTTTTCAATAATGACGAAGATCGCAAGAGAACCGAACCATAAAATCTTTGGTAATACAGTTCAGCATCACCTTTCTTCAAAACCTTTCTTAAAAACTCAATAATTTCTTTGTATAAATCGTCATCCTCTGAGCACACAAATTTTGCAGAGTCCTTCAGTGATGTACTAAAATTCTGTGGATACAGACCACTCTTCGCCATTTCCCCTTTCGCTTCTTCGACAAAGGTTGAAAGTTTTTCACAGGTCAAGCTTTCCCTTGCCATTTTGCCAAAATCAGGATCTGGTTCGGAATTGTTCATGGTTTCTCGATGCTTCTTTCTTGTGTGAAGTGTCAGTCCACCTTTGGACTTACAAACTTTATTGCAAGTAACGCATACGTAACCGTTTACACTTTCTTGAATCTAAAAATTCGAAAACGCAAACATACTTGGATAGTGTCCTATGAACATCAACTCCAAGTTAATAAATAAAAAATTATGTACTTACATCGGCGATTATATTCTCCATTTCATTTTCGATTTCTGCAGCATTTTCATCTGCCAAGTTTAAACTCAACAATAATCTCTCTTCATCGGCAACTTCGTCAACATTATCCTCGAAAAGCTCGAATGAAGCTTCGGCTTCCCTATAAACATCCGCCATTTTATCGTGCACCTTATCATTCACGTGACAAGCGCCCTCAAGCTTATGGTCAGGTGAGCTCTGAATCCTTTGATCCGTGCCGCGTTTCCAGACACTGTTATCCAGGGACTATGGTCATTCGGACACACACTTTGTCATTCGGACACACTTTGTCATGATTCGGAGTTTCGGGGAAATTGGTTACACGAGCCTTGCTGCCTTGGTATCTCACGGTCAGCGGATATGCGTATTTTTGGCGGACTTTCCGCGGCGGTAGCTGAAGCTGTTGTTTACAGATGGCAACGTTGATTTCAAGGTTTCATCGTGCTCTACGTGACATATTAAGACAATTGTCACATAGTGAATTGGATGAGGGTGGTGTGGACAGTATTGTGTTACGACTAGAACAGTTGTCGGTGCATGTTGTTCGACTGTGCGACGTTGCTTTGATGGATAACCGGATCGAACAGTTGATAACCAATACTGTGACGCTTCTACAACAGTACAACGAACAAAACAACCAAGAAAGATTTTTTCAACCAGGCAGATTTTTAAATGGTGGTCGAGGTCGTCCGAGTTTCGATATAAGCTCCGAACAATTGCAATACCTATTGAATTACGATCTTTCCGTTCCAGACATTGCTACAGCATTGGGAGTTTCCAAGAGTACTATTTTTAGATGTCTGCGCAGATTTGGATTGTCTGTGAAAGAAAGACGGGCAGCTATTTCAGAAGAACAACTTGACAGAACAATCCGAGAAATACAAGTAGATTTCCATAATGCTGGCTACCGTCGAATATTTTTGCAGCTTCTGGTGAGAGGTATAAAGGTATCTCAATTGGCTGTCAGAAACGCCATGCACAGGTTTGATCCGGATGGTGTTGCCATGCGGTGGTTACAACTTATACCACGACGGAGTTATAATGTCTCTGCCTCTTTCTCTTTGGCACATCGACGGAAATCATAAATTAATTCGGTAAGACTATTCTCTGCGATTTAAAATTATTTTAATTTGTGTGCCTATAAATTGTCTCTAATAGCTTCTTTTTACACTAAGCCCCTGTTTTAAATACATGGAGGTAGGGTAAACCTTCTAGAAGGGTTACCCCTTGAAACGAGTCAAAAGATAGCCCCTGTTTACATGGAGTGAGGGTGACCCCTGTAGAAAGGCTAACTCTTCTAATAGGGTCACCTTCGTTCTGTGTGATCTTTACTCTTTACTATATTTTTGGTTTACCAGTACATGTTATTGTTGGCATCATTTGCTTACTATCTTCAAAAGATTTCAGGAGGCCTGGTGTATAAGAACAGGAAGTGCAGCCACATTGCTAAAATCATTAAGATTGTTCGGTACACACTTTTTTCTCATTGAAACAACCCAGCTGCCAGGGTCACCCTAGCAAACGCATTAACATGGCTTATGTAAACAAAAAGATAGCCCTGCTGCCAGGGTTACCCCAACAAGCAGATAGGGTAACCCTCTTAGGGTAACCCTCCCTAGGGTAACCCTCTTAGGGTAACCCTCCCTCATGTAAAACAAACCTTAAAATAAACAGGGAAATGCAATGGAGGAGAGAGGGTAACCCTTCTAGAAGGTTACCCTACCTCCATGTAAACAGGGCCTAAAAAATCTTCTGTATAAACCGTAACAAGTGTATAAAATTCTGTGAATTCTTTTGTGTATTTAAAACAAGTACATTATAACGTAGTACGGTAAATTTGTAGTATATTTAGTGGTATAACTAGGTCTGAAAAAGAGGTGGCAAAACAATTGGGTGGGTTACTGGGAAGGTATCAGTGGTTTGTTTGAAGAATCTCAAAGTCCTTAATAGAGGGAGGGGGGCAGTACATACATTGTAAATTAAATGGCATAATCCAATATTGATGCCAATTCAATACAGTTTCTTGAAAAATGGAAAATACAAGTTTGAGAGTCGAAAACACATGATTAAACAATTTGGAAAAAGAATAAAACTAAATTTTATCCATAGTTAAACAGTCTGACAATCAAAAACTGTTACCAAATAAATACTAACAGTTGTTGCTATGGCAACAATGACGTTTCAAAATGGCTGCCAGTTACCCTTCAAACTAGTTTAATTCTAAAAACACTTTGGTGACCCCCAATTTTTTTTTTCTTTAAAATTTTCTAAAAATTTCTAAAAATTAACAAACATGATTAAATCGGCCTATTGATTACCCATACATACTTCAAGAAAAGTTTTAATGAAAAAATAATTGGGGGTCACCAAAGTTTTTTTCCGAATTAAATTAGTTTGAGGGTAATTGGCAGCCGTTTTGAAACGTCAGTTACCATAGCAACAACTGTTATTATTTATTTGGTAACACTTCTTGATTGTCACTCCAACTGTTTAACCATGCATAACATTTAGTTTTATCATTTTCCAAATTGTTTATGCACTTGTATTTTCCATTTTTAAAGAAACTGTGTGGAGCCACCTTAAATGCAAATATATTATAAACTGTCTTGTAAAATGTTTTCACACTAGACCTTGTTTTGCTGGAGACTAACTAGAGACTAACAATGCTTAAAAACTTGGGTGCACAATGCAGTGTTACTGTTTTACCTGTATTTCCAAAAGTTGATTCAAGGCAAAAAACAGAAACATGTTTGGTTTTAAAGAATTCTGTTCTTCCTTTGCTAAAATAATAGTCAAATTGTCTGGTGTTGTAGTGGAGCATGGGGTGCTGTGTGCTGTTAGGGTTTTTCACCAGGTTCTCTGGTTTTCCTCCCTCCCTAAAATCAACATCTACTGTAGGTCTTTGTTGCATTAATGTAATGCTAAATGGAGGACCCCACCAGCTCTGCTGAATAACTTATCCTCCTTAAATAAAGAATTATTATTATTGCAGTATATTAAATTTCATAAATTTCTAAAGTGCCACTTTTTGAAGTGACAAGTTCAAAACCTACTGCTGTTAGTTGAGTGAAGCTGGATTGGATTATTTTTTGAACATTGATAAAATGTTACTATTTCTGGTAGAGGTGTGCCATCATTGTTCTTGACAGGGAAATTGTGACATCTCTGTGGTCTGAGGAAACAATATGTTTAAAAACTTTTTGGAACCTTTTTTTTAATATATTAAAAGGTGGAGGGTAGTTGTCCATGGAGGTATTGATGGGTACACCAGGATCCCAGTGTACCTCAAGTGTGCTTCAAACAACAAGGCAGCTACTGTCTTACAACATTTCGTGGAAGCTGTAGAAGAGTATGGCTTGCCTTCCAGAGTTCGTTCCGATAAGGGAGGTGAAAATGTGAGTCGCATTATACATGCTTGAGCATCCGCGGCGTGGACCTGGGCGAGGTAGCATGATTACGGGATGTAGTGTCCACAATCAGCGGATAGAGAGGCTGTGGCGTGATGTGTTTGAAGGCGTTCTGTATATTTATTACCATTTGTTTTATCACTTGGAAAGCTGTGGCAAACTTTAACCCATCAGATCCTGTACACTTATTCTGTCTGCACTATGCCTACATACCAAGAATTAACAGGCACTTAAGTATGTGGAAGCAAGGTTATATTCGACATGGTATCCGCACAGCCAGAAGCAGAAGCCCTATGCAGCTATATATAATAGGTCTTCTTGCCCAGAGACACTCACATCATCATGCTGTCCAAGACATCTATGAGCCAGTTGATGAGGTAACAACAATACTTCAAATTTTAAGACAAGTAATTATTATGGTTTCTCTTATTAAATTCTCTCTATACATTTTTAGATTGAAATCCAGCAATATGGAGTTGACTGGGATGGTCCAGTTCCAGAAGCTGATGCCAGTGCATGGATAGAAATTCCCATCACACCAACACCTTTGACTGAAGAGCATTACCAATATTTGGTAAGGACTATCAACCCTCTAAGAGACAGCGAGTGCTATGCAATAGACATTTTTGTTGAAACTGTTGAGTATGTTTCTGCTCATGTTTTATAGCAGTTACTCTTGAGTGTCCTGTGAAATGTTCTAGGGGTACAAGCAGTGGTTTGATCACCTCTTTACTACAGTATAAAGAAAAAAACCCAATGTGAACTGTATTATTATAAACCTTGCATGTATACTGTAAAGCAACATAAGGCTATTTTGCAAACTTCAATGTGACACTTATTGATTAAAAAAAAACCCAGATCAATGGAAAGAGTATGTTACTGAAAGTTTTATAATGTAAAGTTTGAACTACAATAGTTGTTTAAAAATATAAAAACTTAAAATAAAAATCTAATAATTTAGATGTAGGATTATTGCTAATTGACTTTTGAACCAGCCCTTAACACCAGTACAGTAACTGTAAACAAAACTGTAGAACTGCAACCTCAACTAAGTCTTAATGTGAACATGAGTCCTATTAATGTTACTACGTGTATGCATTACCATGCAATTGTTCATGTACCATAAGTTTTTATCATGTCACAACACAACTTCAAGTTGTTAACAATTTCACACAGGCATTGTCTTCCAGGCTTACAGTAAATTAGTACACATTTTTGCTTAATGTGTACTTACATGTACATGTATATCTAAAACCTGATTTGTTATGAAAAAACCTTCATGTAATTGAGTATCCTTTTGAGCCATGCTTAAGCGCTAAATCCATACCTTTTGCAAAATCAGCAAAAGTGGAATATGTTGGCATGATTAGAGTCCGGAAACAGGTTTCAGCCATCGGTAGGGGCATTGGCGCTCCTCTTCAGTTCTTACTCTGAGACACTCATTTCGTGGTGGAAGATTTGTGTCACCAGTCCAATACAGACAAAGGTCTCTCAGTTGTATCTCACCTAAAATAATATTATGCAAGAAAATATGCCCAATCACATTGCTGCAAGAAAACAATACCATTTTACCAACTGTATACTGTAAAAACCCACATGTAAGAACCATCATTTTCTCAAGTCAGCCTAAAAAAGTCACATAGACCTTATAAGACCCTTGGACACATTTTGGTTTAGACTTGCTGTCTTGCTTCAAGTCTGCCTCTTGCTAGCTTCAAGGCAGGAAGGTGGAAAAGCCAGTGAGAGGAAAGACAGGATCTGACCCACCCAACTTTCTACCTGAAACTAGCAAGAGGTATCTTTGGACCAAGTCTAATTTCGGTTGTCAGTTCAACTGCACAATGACATGTTCTTTATTTAATTATTGCAAATAAGAACCCATTCATTTTTAGGCTAAACATGTTCTAATACTGTAATGTGGAGGTCTAAATACCAAATTTCAGCCTGCAGTTTCTTAATACTGACTGTACTGTACAAACATGTACTAGGTGTTATAGATTTTACTCATTAGCATTTTGGCATTCTATGGAAACATGTGCAAGGTCACATGATCAGACTGAAAACCTGTTTTAACCTGTTTTTGTATAGCAAGTGTGTGAACAAAGTGTCTGTGTAAAAATGTCTTACGTTTTGGACTGTGGTAAAAGCGAGAAATTCATTATAAGCGAGACAGTGAGAAGTTTATGACACTAGGTTTTTACACATGGAGTTTTACTGTACCACACTGCCACTGTACCTTTTGTTTCAGCAATTTGGTCTATGTATTTGAATAAGAAGTCTTTCACGGAAGTAACAGCAACATCATCTGCCTTCTCATCAACTTGGATCTTTCGTTTAATTTGCATGGGATCAATTTCACATTCTTCCTGAGTTGGGAAAACACACCTGATGAGTGAATTGTTTGCCATCAGAAATGAATGAAGTGAGATTTCATCCATACCTACAAAATGCAAAATTATAATAACAAAAGCTATTTTTCAAACAGGGTCACAGAAAAACATAATCAGGATTTCAATAATTTACATGTACCTTTTGCAATATCTTTTAACTCATATTGTCGTTTTTCCAATATGTTGTACATGAGTAGACCTTGCACAGCCAATGTTCTGTCTGAAGTTAACAATGCCACAAATGTGTATGGGATCAGTTGTTCTTTGAGGTTGTCACTCAATGAGCATGACCTGTCAAGACATGCTACCTAAACAATTATATGAAATTAAAACACAAAATCAATTTTTCAATTTAGTTTTTGCCAAATACAAAACAGATGTACAGTACATTTATGGGAGGGGTATTATTAATTTATTATTAACCAAGAGAATGATCATTCCAGGAAAATATCAGATGAAGGTATTGGCAGGGTATGTCCATGTATAAAAGACTCTGGTCTGATATTTTCCCATAGTGATATCAAGCAGACAAGGTTACTGTAATAAGAAGTTTATTATACAGAATCTTGTACTTTTACCTCTTTTATTAGCTCCCTTAGATCGTAGTCTGCAATATCCTCATACTCAAGTACAGGTGGACACTTATGAACATCTTCAGTAATCCAGTAATGAACAACAGCTAGAGAAATGCCATGGAGACCAGGTCCTCCATGCAAAACAGAATGAGCAAGCATTCTACCAATACATTTGTAAATTCCTGTTTGGCGCCAGGGTGGATTATGTACAGGGATTTTATGATTTTTTTCACCAGTGAAGAAAAGCACAACTTTGCCATTTGAAATTATCCCTTCTTCCACTAAATCAAGGCACATCACAAAAAACTCGCGCACAGGACCACTTCCAACTGCATCTTCATTTGAAAAAGACACTCTTGGCTTTGCACGAAGGTTGACATCAGGAGATTTGTACAGGCTTAGAATTTCTCTTTTTATATCACTATCATCTTGAATTCTATTCGCACAAAAAGTCTGTTGTTTGGTTTCATCCCTATTCTTCACTCTGTACTCTTCTAGAAGATCAGTTGGTGTAAGATCTTTAGCTTCTGGAGTAGTGGCCGACAAAAAACAAAGGTTATTATCTGAATCTATATAAAATAACCATAATTATTAATATTAAATAATAGTAAAATACAATAGGGTTTTCTAATACATACTGCACACAAAGTCAATCCATGAGCATGTGATGAGGGGGATCAGCCTGGCCAATAAACAGGGGTCCATGGCCAAAGAGGGACCCATTGACTGAAGATGATATACAGTAAGAGAAGACATTAAAACATTTTTGTAACTGTGGAGTGATCAACTTGGTTCTGTAACAACAGATGAAGCTTTAGCATTTAATGTTTGCATCTGATCGTATTGCACCATAACGGCTTTAACATTGACATGGGAGTCCTTCTTTGCTTTTGACTTTATCACTGGCATTCACTCACCGCCATAATTCACAGCTTTGACAGGAATCATTGGTTCATAGTTGAATGATCAGTTTCAATTTTAAAATCAATTGGTCAAATTCACACAACTCATTTTTCCTTGCACCATAAAATTTTGTTCAATTTTAACATACAGTATTGAAGAGGCATAATGCATATGCAAGGTATCAACAAAAAATTTGGGAAATCTATGACTTATGCAAGCAGCTTAATTAAAATACAATAATGCCCTCAAATTGAAATTGCATCAAAATGCCTTTTAAACATTTTACTACTGTGAAGGGCCTTTTAGTATTTTACTCTGGCTAGATGATTTTATTCGTTGAAGGAAGAAGTCTATGTAGTAGTGAAGAGGTTAAGAGATTCAAAAATTATAAAAGTTGTGCCCTCAGACTCCAAGTGGGTGCAGGTGACTTTGTCATGTTTGTTTGCTCATTATTTGCCCATGTTTGCCAATCTTGGTTCTGGTGTCACAAATCTATCCTCTAGCTATGCTTCCTATAGACTGAGTCCAGGGGGGGGGGGGGGCAGGGCCCACAAATGAAAACATTTTTGACCAGGAGTCGCAAATTTTTCTCAGCAGCCCTGACCATAATTAATATCATCTCCAAGAAGCATCATCACAGCAGTATCCTCAGACCCACACCCTCTTTCTACAGCTTCTTTAATCTCTTCATCATTCTTGCTTGGAAACATTTCTTTTAAAGAAGAATACATATCACTGGATGTACCATCCTGGAAAAAAGAGAAAATTTTTTTTACACATTACTACATGCATTGTTTTATTAATTGCACTACAGTGCAATTAATGATTTTATCAAAACAGAATGGTGGAAATTTTTTTCCAAGCATACTGTATACATATAAACAAATAATCATGATTTTACCTATATGCAATTAAAGATTTACCTCAAGCAGGTGATACAACAATATTTCATTTTAAAATTTGTGCCAAATTGCACTCACTTACAAATCATTATACATTTTTTGGTATAATTTTTAAATATCACTCATAGTTCAAAAGTATACATCTTAATTGCACGCTCTACCATACTTCTATGATTACCTAGTTTAAAATTAATACAGTCATTATATATAAATGTGGATACCCATCTCTTATAAGCTTTTTAATTTGGCAAATGCCATACAGTTTTACTCAGCACTAGCAGAATACTTGTAGCTCTTGTATAGTACATGCCCCTTGTAATGGGATAAACAAAGATATTTAATGCCAACATAAGGAAACAACAAAAAATATCTGTCAATCTGAAAAAGTGCTTCCCCAATCATTTTTCTAATGGTCCACCTCAAGTACTGTATATACAAACATACTAAAATACTCACAGACTGATTATCATTTAAGCTTAAATATGGTCCAATGTCTTTTATATCATATGCAGTTGAACTAAAATACCAAAGAGAAATTTTTTTAATCACTTTATTTAAACCTTTCACCTGCAAAGTAATCTGAATACGAGCAAATTCCTATCAGTGCAACACTAATGTTGAATGACTTACCAGGATTTTGATGATCCTCCCTGACAAATGCCCATGTGCATTCGCATTTCTGATAGTGGAATTGACATTCCACAATTAACACATTCACATTTAATTTTATGGCTATCACTCTTATCCTAAAAAAATAATAACTATATAGACCTTATTCAAAAATGGCTGCCGAATTAGAATTCTTTTATGTGCATATAAATTAGCCCTTATGACCTCGTTTTAAAGTAAAAATTCTTTTGAATTTCACACATGAAAACGAGTTTGTAAGGGCTAATTTATATGCATATAAAATAATTTTAATTCGGCGGCCATTTTTGAATAAGGTCTATAAGATAACATTATCTAATAATAAAATAATTTAAAATTAATAATTTGTTCTGGCTAACACAAGAAACCCTCAATTGCCAAAGAGAAAACTCTTGGCTCTCTTTTTGGTATCCAAATGTAAACCTCCAAAGTAAAAAGAAAATAAAAAAAACTTTTGATTCCACAAGCCACGCAATTGACAGACTGGAACAAAAGGTAAGAACATTTAAAACAAAAAATAATACTAAAAAATAAAAATTATTACAAAATTATAATACATAATACGTATATATATATAAAATATTCTATTACCTGACAAGGATCAATTTCCACAGAAAGTGACAGGTTTTTCTGTATAGGTCGAACGTAGGCTTTCGCCTGATTCAGAACGCTTTTAAGGCAATTCACTGTGTAACCCCCAGGTGGGCACGTTATTATGATAAGTTGTTTCCTTCCATCTTCGGTTCTCAGTATTTCGTATCCACCACCGTCTTTCAGTTTTGGAAACTCCTCAAATAACTTTTCATGAATGTGCGCTGCGTTGCCATTTTTTTGGAAAAATTTTTTTTTTTCGCCAAGGCCAGCCATTGCCAGTGCAAGTTTCTCTTTACAACTTGGGGTCTGATTGTCATTAGTTTTGCTGAGACATACAAAATTGTGCGTCCACGTTTCTTTAATTGTAATAGCTATAGCCTTCCCTGAGCTCGACGTGACAATGCGCTTCTTGTTTCCCGTCGACTTATTCGTTGGTTTCTTCTCTACGCGCGGAGTTGGCGGTTTGTACCCAAATAGAAGACGATGCTCCTCTTGAACAGTTGGTGTAGTGAATCTTCTGGCTGATTGATGCTCCTGCTGTTGAACAGCTGAAGTTGTGGGCCTACTCTCTGATGAATCCGAAACCAGAAAGTCATCTTTGTTACCATGATCAAGAAGTTCAACGGCGTTCAAAATATTTTGAGCGCACCATTTTAAAATAGTTTTCGTATGTATCGGGTTTATCGTTCTGACCGTTGTCCTCCATTTTTTCCCCCACGTGTGGCCCCTATCCGAATGGCTCCGAACTGCTCCGATCGGGCTCCGACAAAGTGTGTCCGAATGACGAAGTGTGTGTCCGAATGACAAAGTGTGTGTCCGAAAGACAAAGTGTATGTTAGACTTGGACGAGGAGAATGGGGAGAGGGAGAGAGAGACAGACTTGGCTCACTTGCAGCGTTTCAAATCTGATTATCACACATCAAATTTTGGCGCGAATATTTATGAAGTTGCAGTGTTTCATTTCCCGGTTTTATCATCTTCGCGCCCCATGCCCGAAGTGTAATCTTGCTTCATATTTCAGCGTTAACAGCGTTAGGTCTGTTAAGACACAATATGAAACGGTAATGCGTTTAGCATTATCTGGTAGAGCAAGTGAAACAATATATGTATTCTGTGTGGTAGTAAAGTCATTAGATGATTTTAGAAGAAAGATTTTCTCACCCAGCTTTGAGAAAACAACCACTTGCGTCAAATATTTGGAATTGTTGTTGGGTCATAATATTAGCAACGAGGTTTCCCGATCAACAAATATAATCTATAGAAACTGCGCTGAAAAAAATACCAATTTGGTAAGAAAGTACGCGAAGTTCGAAGTAAATTCAACGCGACCAAGGAGAAGATATTTGCCGATAAGAATCGTTAGAGTCAAATAAACGCATGTAAGGACTCTGGACCTAGTGAGAAAATAAAGACAAGACTGTCGCGGTATGAAACTCCAGGTAGTCGAGAACTTTTTCCAGACCAAGCAGCAGAGGAAAGTACTGGTCCCCGGTGCACATGCATGTCCATAATTTCATCGTATTCGAGTAAGCGCAATCCATATGTATTATCTAATACCATATTTAAACGAATTCATCTAAAAAATCGTGACACTCATTGACAAGTACCGAGGCCTAAGACCCCAAACAACGAAATAAGTCACTTTTGGTTTTCCGGTTCATTGTAATGAGCGGTGATTAATGACTTAAAGAGATAAACTTGATCCAAGTCTAAGACACGCCTCCGACCCAAAAACAGGTCGGTAAATTTTGTCGCGCTGCAAGTGAGCCAAGTCTGTCTCTCTCTCCCTCTCCCCATTCTCGCGCGACGCTTTGCGACGCGCTCGACCCCTCGACCCCTCTCGAGACAGACTTGATCCAAGTCTAAGTGTATGTCCGAATGACAAAGTGTGTCCGAAAGACAAAGTGTGTGTCCGAATGACAAAGTGTGTTGCCGAATGAAAGTGTGTTGCCGAATGACAAAGTGTGTGTCCGAAAGACAAAGTGTATGTCCGAATGACAAAGTGTGTTGCCGAATGACAAAGTGCAGGGGCGTAGGAAGCTTGATAAAGTTAGGGGGGCCGACTCGCACGAGGCGCCACCATGGTTGGCGCCGAGCGGAAAAATTTTGAAATTTGGAGTCTCTAGATCGTCGGAAATGGCATTTTCAGAGTCTTCTCTACCTCTTTCGTTAGGCCCTTTCATTATGATTTGTGAGTCTATGCTATCCGTGAGTCAGGATGGATTATTATTAATTGGCCGATCAGCGCAATCGAAGTCGCACTTATAATGCAACATCTGTGAGAACCAGTTGGGTTATTTTGTTTTTGTTGGCAGAATTTCCTTTGCCCCTCATTTTCTTGCGTTTTCCTTTTTATGTCAGAAGAGTTATTTTACGTTTTAGTTTTAATATTTATTACTGGTCCTTCTTCTCCTTATGGTCTTTATAACAACAATTTTTCTTTGCCTGCCGTTCGTCGTTTGGCGTATGAACGTGAAGCTTAAGCTCCCTAATAAGAGTTAATACTACGAATCATTATATTTACAACACCGCCTTACTATCGCCCTGGAAAAGACATTAATCGAAGGAGCCAAAAAAAGACCTTCTACGTTCGTTAGAAGCTGCAAATGCCTTTGCTATCTCGTGGATGTCTAGATCATCGATTTCCGACTGATAAATGTTCAGAATTATGGTGTTGTTCAGTCTTTCTTGACCCATCGTCGAACGAAGGTACGATTTCAGTCTTCTAAGCACCGAGAAGGTGTGTTCAGCTGTAGCACTTGTTGCTGGAACTGTAAGGTATAGCCTAAGAAGCTTGTCAACCTCAGAAAACAGTTTTCGGTTGTTGGGATTTTCAACCATTACATTGCACAGGGTTTCAATCTTGGTGACCTCTTTTATTGGCACTGCGGCATTTGAACATTTAACCAGATCAGGAAGCATCTTCAATTGTAACTCCAGACGTTCCATGTCAAGATCTTCCGCGTAGATATCAGAAATCGTTTCTGCAATCACGAAATGGTTTGCATTGGCAGCTCTTAAAAGTAGTTGTTCAACATCTCTAAGCAACGAGAAGCTTTTCTGGTCAAATCGTCGAAGAAGTTCTTGATGTAGAAGATCGAGAACTTCAAAGTATTGCTGGCGGTGAAATGCTTTTGGGCTGCTGAAGCAATGCCCAGCAGCACCATCATCTAATCTTGCTGGTGTTTTCCGTTGCCGCGCCAGAGATGGAGCTTCTGTTTTACCTTCGGATTCCTATACTACGCCGTCGTAGAAATTGTTGAACTCTTCATCTGAACGCAAGCGCTTGTAATAATTGCGGGTAAGATTAGAAGAATTAAGAGCGAATTGGATACTGCAATCTTTACTCTGTAAAGTTCGGGATAGTTCCTCTCCTGCACTAAACACAAGATAGGACAATCGCAAACCAAACAGAGTCGAGAACTTCCCAAGTCTTGCCAGCATACCATCTGCTTTCAGACCAACATCTCCGCCTTCGACGGGGGAGCACGGGTGGCGTGTGCTGTTAGGGCGCTGCCTCTCACCAATAGTTAAGCCCGGTCGGACGGGGTTAGTACTTGGATGGGTGACCGTTTGGGAATAGCCCCGTCCTCCGCCAGTTTGGGACTTATGTGAGTAGAGTTTAGTTGGTCTCTCCTGTGCTCCGAGGGTTTTTCGCCGGGTTCTCCGGTTTTCCTCCCTCCGTAAAATCAACACCTAGGTCTTAGTTGTCTACACATAAGGAGTTTGGTGTCAATTGGGACGAAAGTTCTGTTCCTCTCTCCTGCCACACGTTAAGTGGCAAATTCAATAAATTCAAATTCAAAAAAATTCAAACATCTTCTAAGGTTGCTTTAAGAGCCTCATAGTTATCCAAGACAGCACCAATAGCGTCGGTTCGAACTGTCCAACGAGTTGGGCAAAGAGGTTTTAGATTCTGGTGGCCAGTCACGGGATTTTCTTCAGTTTGCTTTGAATTGAATATTTCAGCCCTCTTTGGCGACTTGTTAACAATATGGACAGCTTCCCGGACCAAGTCTAAGGCATCTTTTATCAGGCGAAACGATTTGCACGCATCTTGCAAACACAAATTAAGGCTATGGGCCAAGCAGTGAACTGGTATTGCACGTGGTTCCTGTTGTTGAATTTGAGTAGAAACACCACGGAATCTACCACTCATCGCTGCAGCACCATCATAACCTTGGCCACGACACTGATTCAAAGGCAAGATACATCGTAAGAGAACATCCTTTAGGTGTGCCACAATTGAATCAGCTGTGCAACTTGAAATTTGGACAAGACCTAATGGATCTTCATGGATGTTATAACACTCATCCACCCAACGACAGCAAATGACCAATTGCTCTTTATTGGAGATATCTCTAGTTTCATCTGCCATGATACCAAAATATCCTGCCTCTCGGATTTTTACAAGAATTCTACGCAGAACATCTTGACCCATCATACTAATGATTTCATTCACAATCTGGGGAGATTGATAGTACTTTAACTCCAGCCACTTTAAAATCTCCGGCACATCTTCAGCCCTGGCCTTCAATAGCTGGTATAGATTTCCATCTTCATCTTCATGCCCTAAATTTCGATTAACAACAATTGGTAAAGAATGTAAAATTTCTGTTGACTATGATTTAAAAATTGCCATGTGTATTTGTTGGGTGGACTAATAACTAAATAACAATCTTCTTTTCTTGTCACTTACCTCGTAATGGCATTCCTTGTCTAAGAAGATATTTAATGGATGATATTTCCTTTTTCAGCAATGTGCGGTGCAATGCTTGAGAATTTTCAAGTTGAGTTGCTAGCTGGCTAGCAACTGAAGGTTGACGCATAAGGATATGTTTCTCCATGCTTTCTCTATGAGCTTGGCTGGTCTCGTGCTCTTTAAACCGCTGGAGAGCTTTCTTCCAGTTACTAAAACCATCCTCGGTAAAGGCACTTTCTTGCTTTGAACTGAATGTTAACAATCCTTTTTTCTTCATTTTTCGGCAGTAGTAACAGAAAACTGAATTGCTGGTGCCACATAAGGTAATCCAAGGATAACTATCATACCAATCTGCCTGAAATGTCCTAAGACGAAAGTTTTTTCCTTGACCAGAAGCATAGGGTGTTTTTGCCAGGATATTCTTACAACGTGGTTGAAATGGCTCACTTGAGTCTTCTGCACAACATAAATTTGTGCATTTACTAGTACCCTGGAAAAAGAAATAGTATATAAAGGATGGGTGAGGAAAATAACAAGTTACTATGATGTAATTGTAATTTGTAAACTTACATCAGATAGGTGAGACTATGTTTACATGGTACCGGACGAATTCGAGACCGGTTCCGAATTCGTCCGGTACCATGTAAACGTAGTCTGAGATAGCCTTTTATTAACAGACTTAAACGTTAAAAATACCTGATGATCATTAACAGTTTCATCCAAGACCAAGGAAGAAGTTAAGGGTTGGTGTTCTTCACACAAACTTACATCTGAAAATAAAAGGCCAAAATATTTAACATCCTTAATAGCATTAACAGAATAGGTAATATCTTCGAGTTTCGACAACTTACTATTAAACTATACTATAAATCAAAATCTTAAAAGCCCTTACCTTCTCCCAAGATGCTGACGTTTCTTTGTTCAGCTGCTTCGGCACTAGACTCGGAGGCAGTTGGGTCACTGGACTCTTGTTGATTTTCTTTGAGCTTAAAAAACTCTTTGATAGAACGTGAGGGTTTATTCGCACTCATGTTTTATTCATGTTTTGCTTATGGCTTGCGACCGCGCTAGATGATAACTATTTGGGGAAGCAAATACCGCTGCCTAACACTATAAAACAAATGCTCATGAAATTGAACATCCAATGAACGACGGACGAAAAATGTTGTTATTAAAATATCGATCACAGATACTTCTAGTTTTGAATTCAAATATTTCGCTGCAATTTTTTTTAAATTCAATTATTTTTGAAGGGGGGGCCGAAAGCTATTCCGGCCCCCCCTTATAAAATATTGGGGGGGCCGCGGCCCCCCCGGCCCCCCCGCTTCCTACGCCCCTGACAAAGTGTGTTGCCGAATGACAAAGTGTGTGTCCGAAAGACAAAGTGTATGGTGTATGTCCGAATGACAAAGTGTGTTGCCGAATGACAATGACAAAGTTGGTGTGTCCGAATGACAAAGTGTGTTGCCGAATGACGAAGTGTGTGTCCGAATGACCCGAATGACCGTTAATTTCACACGAAGAATAAGAAATAGCCAAACAATTTACTATGACTTAATATTGACACCAATAACGCACCATAGAGACCAGAGTATCCAACCATTCCGATTTCCTCGGGTATTTATCTGATTTTGCTTCAAAATCCCGAATCCCGACGCGGCCTCCATCGCGATACTGAAGAAAAATCCCGATTTTATAGAGCTGGTCTTCAATCGGGATTTTTCGTATCCCGATAGAGGTCTGTTTCCATATACCTGAGAAAGTACTTGTTGTAGGGCTGTACTCCATAGTGTTGGCTCGCGGAAATTCAAAATAACTTTGACAAAGTTTTAAAATATTTAATTTTAAACCTAGTTCGTCCACGTTGATTCATACGAGCATGATAAATTTAATTTGAGTAGGTAGTATGGATTTCTCGAGCTTTAACTCGGTACACTACCTCCTCCGCAGATGGTTTTAATTTATTTACACCCCCTTATGAAAGAAAGAAGCTGGGAAATAAATGCCTGTGGAGGCGGTAGCTCGGTAAATGTCAGTTTTCATGGAAAAAAGCGTAAAATGACAATCAATTTACATGTACCATGCCTTTTTGACCGAAATATTCGCCTGAGAGTGCTGGAAATGGTGTTTCACGGCATCCAAATTTCAAAATTTTCTTGAGGGGCATGCTCCCAAACCCCTCTAGATAGAATCCTGATCTGGGAAGGTGCATGGCTTTGACACTACTGATAAAAATGTGCCCCCCCCAAAAAAAAAAAAAAAAAAAAACCATTTCGAATGTGCGCCCCTGCAGACAGGCAAATACAACAAAAACAGATTTTTCTCAATTTTTATCTTAAAAGAAATACTGCAGTTTGTCAGTTGTTCTGACTAATTCATGCTGAAAAACAACAACGGATACATTATTTAATTTAGACTTCCAAAGTACAATCATTGTCATGGCCGTCCTACCCCCTAGTTCAGCCCCTGGGGAACTCCTGGCACCACCTCTACCAATGGCAAATCAGTGTAAAGTGGATTATAACAATCGAAATATAGCAAGGTTAGATATATTGCCGAAACAAAGAACGTAGGAGTCTAACGTTTCGAGCGAAGGCCCTTCTTCAGAGTGTAACGTGAAGACACGTTTCTCTCTGACGAAGGGCCTTCGCTCGAAACGTTAGACTCCTACGTTCTCTGTTCGGCAGTATATCTAACCTCGCTACATTTCAATTGTTGTTTCTACACTGCCTACGCAGCACGCTACTTTTATTACACTAAAGTGGACTATGCCTGTTGATCCTTGTTTGACTGTGTGTTTATATATCATGTAGTACTCTGATAATGGGCACTGAGAGTAGAACCCCCTGTGTACTCAGCTTAAAAACTACTTGATGTAGATGTATTTAAATCTATTGATAATTCTGTTTTCAATTACATGTAAATGTTATTTATTTGGTTCAGGTGATGAAACAGCCTATTTGCCAGTTTTGCTCTAAACGATTTTCTTGTGTTGGTAATCTTAACAAGCATCTAAAGCTAAACCGTTGCAATAAAGCATCAAAATCAAAATCAAAATCAAAATCAAAGAGGTACAGTAACCAAGATGAATGTTAAATGAAAACATTTAGAGCGGAATATGTCAAATTTATGCTGCAGTACGCTTTGTAAAATCTATCTTAAATTTTTTATTATTTTCAGACATTTAAAAGCAAGCATTGATATTGTCAAAGATTTGTAAGTATTACAATAATTATGTAATGCCATAATTGTTCTTACCGGGCATTTAATCTCCAATTTCCCTCAAACAAGGGCGATTTCTAATTTTGCCAATATTTCCCTCCTGTCATGGTATCACTTATAATAGGATTCGCACATACATGGGAGGTAAACATTGCTAAATTTTGCGCAATCTGATTGCTTCATCTAGTTCGGAATATCCTGCACTATTCACTTCCGGGCAAAATAAAACGTTTGACATTTGGCATAATGTAAAGCGAAAGCAAGAAAGAAAAGAAATACTGCATTTACCAAAATTATTTACTTAATATTTATACCAAACCACATTGGAAACTGCAAAATATATTGCTCGCAAAGCAAGAAAGGATATGATACAAAATACATTAAACTAATTCGTTATGAAATTTTATTCACCTTAAAATGAAAAAAAAACAAACTACTTCATCGATCATTTATCAGCATCTATTGTAAAACTACACAGAGGAAATTTCGAAGAGCATTCAAACAACACGTGAGAACTGCTGAATACAGTGATTAATAAACAACCTAAGGCTAAGAAAGTGTCAAACCGTGTGTCAAACAGTAAATACGTAACAGAATGGTAACCATTTGGAACTTATCTTTAGAAAAAGGGTCCCACAGCAGTTAATGGTTAAAGTTTAATGAAACTAATAAAAAAAATTCTCCATTTTGTTTATTTAAGTGGATATGAATAGATGTGACATTTATAATATGTAAATATCCACCGCTAGTCAGTTAAACTTCGATGAATAGTTGTTAACTGTACCCCTAACTTGGGACATCACTTTCTGATCGTAAAAAAGTACCAAATTATCCTTAATAATTTAGCAAATAAAATACCAAAACACAGATTGGTTTTGATTTCAGGAAACGGAAGAAAATGTATCCCACCCTATGGTCAGAAATAGAAGTAGAGTCCGTACCATACAATATTGATGGGCACTGTGCCTATAATAAGCTCGAATATAACAACCAGAATCTTATGAAAAGCAGTAAAGATGGACGACCATGGAAACAATGGGTTACCTCAAGCCGGGAAGGATTTAGCGGCGTACGTAGGGTGGCATCATGTGCTGGAACATTTAGATGTGACAATTCCAGATGCGCATACCTTCATTCCTACAACAAGCCAAATACAGTTCAATTTCGCAGACTGTCTGGAAATTACACTGTGTGTTCATGTTGTGGGTACAATGCCGTACCCACAGAAGGAAACCTACAGAAGGAAAGTAGACAGACTAACCTTAATGTATAAGACACTATACGGCCAAGTAGCAATCAATATACCATCCCAGTACAAACATCATGTGATGAATATAAATTCAGTTTTTGGCCCAGAACAATTAGTGACTGGAATAGCTTACCACCACATATTATAAACATGCCCTCGATAGGTGGCTTTAAGGCAGCTGTTAATGATTATATCTCTGCCTAAGTCTAAGTTCTCCTACTGATTGGTAGTACTTTACTTTTATAATTATTATTATAATTATTTCATGACTACCATATAATTACTAAATTATGTTATTATTTTATTTTAATTCGAACTGGAATTTGCTGGATGTCCATAAGGATTTTGCAAATAAATTATGTAGATGTAGATGTACCAGTTGATTGCCTAGCAAGAAAGATATGGGAGTTTTACAATGATCACGTCGTTGTATTTTATTCTGGTAATCATACGTGTGAAGCAAAGAAGATTGAGCAAGATATCTCTTAATGTGCAAGTGCATTCTTTCAGGCCAACACAAGTGCTAAACCCTCTCAATTCCCGTACGAAAGACTAAGGGGGATGCTCAAAGAAGGAAAGAGTGTAGCTGAGGTATATGAAAGTGCCGCTGCTGTGGCTAATCTGAAGAAAATCCAGAATATCAAACAAAGTGTTGTAAATAAAGTAAATCCATTTGGCCATTCATTTGAAGCTCTGGCAAAGATAAAAGAAGCAAGTGATATGCAAGACAAATTTCTACTCTGGAAAGTTCAAGATGGAAGATTATGTGAAAGCAAAATGACGGTCGTATTTAGGTCAGGCAAAGAGAGAGTTAAAACTGCTGTTCTTATGCAATGTGGGGGGAACCATCCTCTGGCTGAAGAGTGCTGCTTCCTTGATGCTGAACATGATAAGGTTATTGGTATGAAAACCATCAACTTAAGTGTTGAGCATCCAACTCTGAAGGAAATGGTAACTCTTGCTAGTATGGATTGCGAATCAGAAAGCACTGAAACACTTTGTGAATTCTGGCATCAGTTAAATGAAGTAAGTTAGTTCCATGCACCTGCACATCCATCATATTCTTTAAGGGAATCTTAAAGTAACAACAGCAACTTTCAATTTTTCAATCTTCTAATAGTTTTTATTTGTTATTACAGGCTTTGAGAGTGTTTACTGGCGATAGAAGCTACATTTTCGATCCATCTGGTATTGTAACTGATGAGCATGGTGGTAATCGGACAAGCATCCGGTGGATGCTAAAACCTGATACGTTAAGCCGTGCCAAGTCCTGTGAAAGTCATTTCTAGAGAGTGGAGTCCAAAATCCAAAACAGAATTTCTTACAATGGTGCATGCCATATATTGTGCAGAGACACCAAGTGCGTATGAAGCAAAGTGTAGAACTCTGATGGACTGGGCATCAAAGGACAAACGACGACACATAAAGCCATGGTTCAACAAATTTTGGCACTTGAGAAGGTACATTGAGTTTAGTACATTTTTTTTTTTATATCTTTAGTTTGCTTATTTTGATATTCATTGTTTACAGTTGCTTTGTATTTTATTCGCAGATTTCATGTCTTCCGCGCTTTTAAAGGATCAGAAACACCAAATACCAATATGGCCGAAGTAGGTAATTCTAGAAATGCCGTACGCGGCGCAAAGAATGACACATTGGCTCGTGTTGCTGAGGATCACATAATTGAAAGTGCACTCATTAAAGCTAAATTCGAAAGGTGCAGTATGTACTATTTACAAAATGAGTGGTTGCTTTTTTATTAGGGTAAAGAGTGCATGAGGCGAAGCGTCATGTTTATATATTAGCAAAAAAGCTACTCATTTTGTAAACTTCTTCTAAAACATCAACTGTTTTTTTTCATTAAAAATAAAAATAAATTAAAAAAAGAAGTTTTCGCTATAGTAAAATTAAAGCACAATTTCAGCACACGAGAGTTGATGCAGAACAGACTGATACTGAAACTAGTCTGATGTTTCAGATAAATTATTAATTAGATCTTCGTAATATACAGTATGTTTCAAATTATTATGCAAAGTGGCATTTTTCAAATATCTTTAAAAGTATTTGCTTTGAGCCGATCAAAGTTTCACAATTTGTTTATTACACTTTAACCAACATTACATATTGATTTCATTTGGATATGTTGACAAATAAAGCAGTCGTGACGTATTATGCAAAAAAGGTGCTTTTATGATGTACCAAATTATTATGCAAATTGCACTAGTTGAGGTAGAAATTGGCGAAAGATGGGTAAGCAGAAAGATCTGACAGAAGAGAAGAGAAATATAGTTCAACGTCTCGCTCAGGGTAAAAAATCAATCGAAATTTCCAAAGAACTTTGCCGTGACCACAGAACTGTCAAGCGATTCATTGCCAACAGCAACAAGGCAAGGAAAAGAAGCGACAAAGGTGTGAGTCGAAAAATATCAAGACGGCAACTATCCACAATCAAACGAGAAGTAGCGAGGCATCCGCTTTCAACGAGCAAACAAATTTTTGAGGACGCTGGAATCCAGGGAGACCTAGAACATCTCGATGTCGCATTCTCAAATCGGTTGCCAAAGCTGTTAAGCCGAACATTCGCCCATCTTTAACCAACCGACACAAAATTCAACGGATTGAATGGGCTAAACATTATATGAAGACCGATTTCCAAACGGTTCTTTTCACAGACGAGTGTAGAGCAACCCTTGATGGCCCTGATGCTTGGTCCAGAGGATGGTTGGCTTATGGTGCCCAGAAACCAACGAGATTAAGACGATAACAAGGTGGTGGGGGTGTTATGTTCTGGGCTGGTATATTAGGCAATGCGATGGTTGGTCCATTTAGAGTGCCAGAAGGTGTGAAAATGAATGCTGCCACCTACGCAGACTTCCTGAAGCGGAACTTTGTTCCATGGTATCGCAAACAACGAGTAGCATTCCGAAGGAAGATTGTTTTCATGCAAGATAATGCACCATCACATGCTGCACGTTTCACAATTGCATACCTACGAGATGTTGGCTCCAAAGATGAAAAGTTGATGATATGGCCAGCATCATCTCCGGATCTGAACCCCATAGAAAACCTTTGGAGCATATTGAAGAAGAAAATTTACAGTGGTGGTCAACAATATATGTCAAAGGATGATCTGTGGAAGGGTATCTGTGACGCAGCAGAGAGTATCGGAGCAGATGAAATTCAAAATCTCACCAAATCTGTCGATGGTCGTCTGGTAGACCTCTTGTCAAACAAGGGAACATATGTGAATAAATAAGTAGAGGACGAACATATGTGTGTTGCGTATCAAGCTTGCATTTGTTTAAAACCTGTTAATATTAAGTTGTAGACTTCAGTGTGTTTGAGTCACCTTTTAAATAGTGTTTTTGGTCACTAGAATGTAATTTATAGTTTGTATGCATAATAATTTGGTACATCATAAAAACACCTTTTTGTATCTACTGCGAAGCAGTAGATATTATGTTGTCGCGCTGTTGAGTTAAGTTAAGCTAAGTTAACAATAGAATGCCCTCGGAGCCAATCAAAATGTAGAAGAATGAAACGACAACTTACGACTGATAGCCGATTGTTACCGCATGGTAGAAATTGAAAACGCCATTCGAATTCTATATTTTTTGTGGGCATCTGTCAGAAGAAATTGCAAGTTTGGGTAAGTATTTTCAAGATGATTTATAGTGAATTTGTAAGTGTGATCCACTACCCTCTTCGGAGGAAAGTTATTGAGCCTCTTCGGAGGAAAGTTATTGAGCCTCTCGATGAGAGGAATGTTATTGAGCCTCTCGATGAGAGGAATATTTTTGAGCCTCTCGATGAGAGGAATGTTATTGAGCCTCTCGATGAGAGGAATGTTATTGAGCCTCTCGATGAGAGGAATATTTTTGAGCCTCTCGATGAGAGGAATGTTATTGAGCCTCTTAGTATTGAAGCTAAATTGGTCCAGGAAGAAATCGAGCGAAACAATGTTTGTTCGCATAGCTCTGCTGATGTTTGCACTACGAATAACAACGATTTAAGTCCTTGTTTGAATAGTTCTAGATCGACTGTAAGAAAATTAATCAGACAGTTGAATGTTGGACGATTTAGAGACCGAGAACCGTCTAGAATACCAATCAAGAAGATTATGCAAGCATTAAGAAAGAGAAAAAATAGACAAAGAGTTAAGCGAGTTCTTAGAAGATCTACTCCTAAGTCATCCATTTTAAATACGTTAGCTACTAATTATAAAGATTTTTATGTTAAATTTGTACACAGACGTAATCTTTTTACACAGTCCTTTGGACATATTTTTAAACATATTTCCAGTAAAGTCCAAGAGTAATCACAGAACACAGAATTCTTTGTGTAAGTCGTGTAATGTTTTTGAGCATGCTTTAAATAGTGACTTGATGACTGTGCCCAACAACTGTAATTGTGTCAATGAGCAATATTGTGTTTCTTACCAGAACCTTCTGATGTCTGGTGATATTGAATTAAACCCAGGTCCTGTGCAAAATGAAAACAGGGAAACTAGAATAACACTACCCTCACATGTAGTATTAGAACAAAGGTTACGTATATTTCAGCTGAGACCACTTGATGTTGGTGGTGCAGGTGATTGTTTTTTAGAGCTGTTTCACATCAGCTATATGGTGATCCAAGTCATCACTTAGATATAAGAGCTGCTGGTATCACGTATATGAGAGAGAATCCTGAGAGATTTATTGAAAGCCATACAGAGCATTCTTGGTTACAATACCTTAATAACATGTCTATGCAAGGGACATGGTGTGATGGTTTGATTATACAAGCTGTTGCTGACCAACTTAATTTAAGAATTGTTATTACTGAATCTTATGAACATTTTTGTCAGTACAATTTTATACGAGCTGTATCTTCAACACAGCGACCAATGGATGTTTTTTTGGGACATATAGATGAATACCATTATGTATCAACAGTGCCATTTTCCGGAAGTTCAAATTTAATTGAAAATCAGTGCAAAGATTTAGATAGATTAAAGGAAAATGTTTTGAAAAACAAACTAATTGATAAAAATGTTAAAAACAGTCGTAATTCTTACATGAAAGAATATATGAAAGCAAAACGGCTAACTAAGGACCCTCAAAGTAAACAAAATACCAATGAGTACATGAAAGAATATATGAAAGCAAAACGGCTAACTAAGGACCCTCAAAGTAAAAAAAATACCAATAAGTACATGAAAGAATATATGAAAGCAAAACGGCTAACTAAGGACCCTCAAAGTAAAAAAAATACCAATGAGTACATGAAAAAATATATGAAAGCAAAACGGGTAACTAAGGACCCTCAAAATACAAAGAAGAAGAATGAGTATATGAAGGAGTATATGAAACAAAAACGGTGTGCACCTCAAACTTTACAAAGTTTAATATTAAAGTTTCATGATATTGTCTCCAAGGGTCCACTTTACATATGCAGTTGTTGCGACCAATTGTGGTACAAACATAGTGTGTCTTCTGCTGCAACTCTAAGGAAAACTAATCCTGACATTAACAAATATCTTCTTCATAAGACAAGTGTTGATAATGTTGAATGGTTGTGTAGATCATGTCGTAACTACTTAGTGAAGACTAAAGTTCCACCTTGTGCTGCTGTAAATGGGATGCAATTCCCACCAAAACCAACATTTTTTGACCTGAATGAATTAGAATGTAGATTACTTGCACCAAGATTAGCATTTCAAAAAATCATGCAAGCCCCCAGGGGAAAACAATTGAAAATCAATGGCAACATTGTAAATGTTCCAGCAGACATAAGTAATACTGTCAGCATGTTGCCAAGGTTACCAAATGAAACTGGAACCATTAAAGTTAATCTAAAGAGAAGACTGCAATATAAAAGTTCAGCTTTATCTTTGAATGTAAGACCACACAGAGTAGTGCAGGCTGCCAACTGGCTTGTTGAAAACAGTAGTCTTTACAGAGAAGAAGGGATAGCTTTTAATGCAAATTGGCTTGAATGTAGTTCTAATGTTTTATTACCACTTGAAAATAGTGATCCCGAACAACTCGGTGACCAATCACAAAACATGGAGTGTGATACATTACCAGTAGATATTACCGGTAAGTCGCAGGTAACAGTTGATGATGAAGATAACTGGAGTGAAGATGAGGTAGAGATCCTGGCTGGGGTCACAGATACCATGTTAACAGCAACTGATTTCATGACACAGAATGAACGTCAGCATATTTTGAATGTTGCACCAGCTGAAGGCAGCAGGCCTCTAAGTGTATTTAGAGATAAATACTCCGAAGAATTAGCATATCCAGGTATTTTTCTTGGTCAAAAGCGACCTGACAATGCTAATAGACTTAGATGTTCATTATAGTGAAGTTTGCAAGTCTGAGTTAAGGCGGTCTGACAGAAGGGCTGCTATGTGTATAGAAAATATTTTCTTTAAAACAAAGAAACTGCAAATGAAGATTTTATTTGGGCAAAGTCAAGTTGCCTTGAGAAAATGTCAAGGTAACAATGGTTCAATTAAAGCAGGTCAGCTGAAACAGACAGGTGCGATAGAGAAACTAATTCACCATGATGAAGGTTTTAAGTTTCTAAGAGCATTGAGAGGTTCACCCCCATATTTTGAAAAGGCTAAAAAAGATATCTTTGCAATGATAAGACAACTAGGCTCAGCCTCTTTGTTTTGTAGTTTTTCATCTGCAGAAACACAATGGGTTCATCTTCTTAGAATACTTAGTACAATTGTCAACAACAGAGAATACACTGACACTGAGTTAGAGAATCTCAACTGGGAGGAAAAGTGCAAGTTGATTCAGAGTGACCCAGTTACTTGTGCTAGACATTTTGACTATCAAGTAAATCAGTTTTTGCGAAACTTCCTTATGAGTAGTCTTGCACCTCTAGGGAAAATTGCAGACTGGTTTTATAGAGTTGAATATCAACAAAGGGGTTCACCTCATATTCACATGTTAATATGGTTAGAAGATGCTCCAGTCTTTGGTGTTAATAATGATATCGAAGTCATAGCATTTATTGATAAAATAATTAGCTGTAAAAAGCCAACTGATAATCCTGAGTTACTTAAACTTGTTAACAGGCAAGTGCATCGCCATTCTCACACTTGCAGAAAAAAGTCAAAAACACAATGTCGTTTTAATTATCCACAACCGCCTATGCAGTCAACAAGAATTCTTTATCCTTTGGATGTTGATGATGAACGTAGTGAACACCATAAAAATGTGTGGAAATCAATAAAAAAGCATTTAAATGATTTGAAAGAGGGTGAAGACATCACATTTGACCAACTGTTAAAAAATTTGGATATAACCGAACAAAATTATTTGCTTGATATACGATCAGGGCTAAATGCACCAACCATATTTCTAAAGAGGCAGCCAAATGAATTAAGAATAAATAATTATAACCCTGCTTGCCTTAGTGCATGGCAAGCTAATATGGATATTCAATTTGTCCTTGATGTCTATGCATGTGCAATGTACATTGTATCATACATTTCTAAAGCACAAAAAGGCATGAGTGAACTATTGAGAACTGCATGTGCTGAAGCTAGACGAGGAAACTCTACTATCAAACAGCAAGTAAGAGACATTGGTAATAAATTTTTGAACAATGTTGAAATTAGTGCAGAGGAAGCAGTTTATATTGTGCTCCAGCTTGCAATGAGAAAATCATCTCGTCAAGTTGTGTTCATAAATACTGCACCCCAAGAGATAGAGTTCACTTATTAAAGTCAATAAATGACATCCATGAAATGGATGATGATTCAGAGGAAATTTATGCCACAGGTTTGTTAAAGCGATATAGCAAACGCCCTCCTAGCCTTGAACATGTGTCTCTTGCTGACTGGGCTGCATGGTATGATTCTTGTGGTAAGCCACATGTCAAAAAATCATGTGAACTTGATATTGATAATCTTCCACTTGAGACAAACATTGACGATGATGATGATGATGATGATATAGAGGAGGAAAATCAGCCATGTGTAAAAAACAATAAAAACAAGAGGAGATCAAAAGCTAGAATTATACGAAGCGTTTGCTTTAATAAGGATGTAGATTCTGAGAAACATCGGGAACTGATTATGTTGTTTACAGCATGGAGAAATGAAGAAACTGATTTGATTGGTAATTGTTCTTCATATCAAGAATATTTTTTTCAAATAAAAGATGTAATAGATGAGCAAATGGAACAATATGCTATATGCAATGCAGATTTGAATGAGATTCAAGATCAGTTAAACAACACAGATGATAATGATGATAATTATGATTTAATTGCCCCAGGAACACAGGACATTGAACGCCGAGATGAGTCTGAGGGTGCACAAGACCTGCATCCTGATTTTAATGAAAATTATGATCTTTCCAATGATATTGGAATCCCTTCTACTGCCTCAAATAGAGAACAGCTTATATTAAATGAATTACAAGACTGTGATTACAGACAAATGGTACAGAAATTAAACAAGGAACAAAAAGAGTTTTTCTTTCACATTTTACATCTTATTAAAACAACTGATAAGCCATTTCACTGTTTTCTCAGTGGAGGAGCTGGTGTAGGAAAATCACATTTGACCAAAGCATTGTATCAAGCAGCACTAAAATATCACAATACAAGAGCTGGTGATGACTTTCATCAAGTAAAGGTGCTATTGCTTGCCCCAACTGGTAAAGCTGCTTTTAATATTAAAGGTAACACAATACACAGTGCCCTTGCAATACCAGCATGCCAATCATTAAAGAATTACAAACCTCTTGATTCAAGCAGACTAAACACCTTACGAAGTCAACTTGGTGGTGTAAAATTAATATTCCTTGATGAGATATCAATGGTTGGTAGTACAATGTTTAATGTTCAGATTAACAACAGACTCAAAGATATTAAGGGAAGCAAAGAAGACTTTGGTGGTGTTAGCATAATTGCAATTGGAGATTTGTTTCAGTTACAACCAGTGATGGATAGATACATATTTAAAGAGCTTGACAATTCTGCATATGCTATTCTTGCTCCTAATCTGTGGCAAGACCACTTTAAAATGTTTGAGCTTCAAGAAATTATGAGACAGAGAGAGAGCAAAGTATTTGCTGAAATTTTAAACAGACTAAGGGAAGGTAACCACACAGAAGATGACATTTTAAAAATTAAGGAAAGAATGATTGAAGAAAATGGTATACGTGATCCAATGGATGTGCCACATTTGTTTATTCAAAACATTAAGGTGAATGAGTTCAATGAAAGAGTTCATCGTGCAGCAACTGGTGAAAAATATTCCATTAAAGCAGTTGATAGTGTAATAGGAGCTAACTCTGCTCAACTCAGAGATAAAATTATCAGTCAAATACCAAATGATCCTAGGAAGACTAAACAAATCATTTCAAACCTCCAATTAGCAATAGGTGAAAGAACAGAAATAGCAGTAAATGTACGAACTGAAGATGGCATAACAAATGGTGCTGGTAATGTCATTACAAAAATACAATTAAACCAAAGAGATAAACCATCAGGGATAATATGGGTACAGTTTGATCATGCTAATGTCGGTGAGAAGACTAGACATGAGAATAGGCAACTTTATGTCCAAGGTATTGAACCAACATGGACTCCAATAAAACCAATCACTACTCAGTTTGCTGTTGGTAGAAATCAAACAGCTCAAGTTGTAAGAAAACAGTTTCCATTGCGGCCAGCTGCTGCTAAAACAATTCATCGATCACAAGGTGATACTGAGCAAAAAATAGTTGTTAATTTTAATACTAGAAGAGCAATACCTCATATACATTATGTTGGTCTTAGCAGAGTAACAACGATAGAGGGATTATATGTCACTGACTTGTGTGAACAAAAAATAGCTGTCAATCCTTTTGTGAAGGCTGAAATGGAGAGTTTACGAACTGAACGTTGCCTTAAACTTAGTGTGTCTCCTATTTATAGTTTTGATCAAGTACTATTTAAAATTTGCTTTCTTAATGCAAGGTCATTAAACATATTGATGATGTTCGCCATGATCTAAATTATACAAGTACTGACATCAATATTTTTTCAGAAACAAGATTTATTAGTTCAGATAATGATAATATGTATGCAATTGATGGCTATACATTGTTTAGAAATGATGCTCAATCATCAGTAACTTCAAGACCTTATGGAGGTACAGCAGTCTATAGTAGGGTTGAATTTATCCCTGGGTATCCACGTGCTTATAATATTAATGGTGTTGAGATAACTATTATGAAGGCAATGATTTTCCACATGTAACCATAATAGGTGTATATCGTTCACCTAGAATGCTAATACAGCAATTTTGTGATGCTTTAAATGAGCTACTTGCATTTTCAACTTCTCAGTTCAATATTGTTATTGGTGATTTTAATATTAACTGGTTAGATCAAACCAATAGAAGGTCCCTATATAATCTATTTGTAAATGATTATAATTACAGACAATTAATATCCAGTTGCACAACAGACAACGAAACCAATTATAGATCATATTTATACAAATCTACCTGAATCACAAGCTAATGTACACATTTTAGAAACCTATTTCTCTGATCACAAAGCAATATGTGCATTAATTAATTGTTTTAATTAATTGTATCGTTAAATATATTATATTAATATTGCAATAACTGGCATTTAGCTCCAGCTACACAGGAGATAATCATATCATACTTAGTTTTAAGTAAAAGCATTTTCACTAGGCATGTTGCAAGAGAACCAGGTAAGCATTTCTTATTGTTATTCCTTTCCCCCAGACCCATGCAACATCATCCATTATCAGTGGTATGTCCACTGGTGGGGGTGGGGGGCAGCATGTGCCACCCTCACCCTACACATACATCGATGCTGTGCTGTCTACGTACCAGAAGAATTCAGCTAATATAATCCATCTGGTAACTTTTCCCCTGATGTGAATCTTTGTCCCCCTCAACACCAAATACCCTTGATTTGTATCATGTAAAAATTATAGATTACATTTTATGGCTGACCTTTATTATTATCATTAATTGTTTTCTATTGTCCTTGTGTTTTAAGGCATTATGAGCAATGAGGACAATACCATGGACAATATAACTCCCACTGATGTCCAGAACAGTGAACATGCAAGTAGTGGCTCATCCGGTGAACAATTCATTGCAACCAGTGACGATTATCCTATAGACAATCTAGACCTTACTCAACTTTTTAGCACTGAAGTTGCATCTACCACTCAATCACATTCTTGCAGTGATCAAGAAGAAACTCAGCATACTCAAACTGAGACAGAATCTCCTTCAGTTGCTGATAAAGAAGACGAAATTGTGGGATATATTCATAATCTGTCACCTTTAAAGAGTGGGAAGTATTTTGATTTTCAGTTGCAAGGAAAGGACAAAACAGTCCGAGGGATTTGCTTCTCTCCGCCAAAGCTTAAACGATTCGAAGAATTCAGCAACGCAAGCTCCCCTGTAAAAGTAAAGAAATTTCGTATTGATACACAATCAAATTCTGAAGATTATATTATGGAAAGTGATATGTCAATTGAACACTTTCCTGACGTAAACTTTCAGAAACAACAAATGTCTACCACCATGAACATCTCTACTGTCAAAACTCTGTGTATTGGACAATTACTTACACTGAAAGCAAAAGTGGCACACCTACATGTGCCAAAGAAAGTACAATCTCAGAACCTACTATTGCAAGAAGCTATGCTTGTAGATCCTTCCGGCACAATTAAATTTGTGCTATGGGAGAACTTTGTTGGCACCATACAGCAAGGGTAGCACGTATTCATTTCATGACATAAGAGTAAAGAAAGACAAATTCTCAAGTGAAATCTTTCTAAATACTGCAAAAAATGGTAGCAAAATCACCGATGAGGAACCGTTCCAAGAGATGCTGCCTGTAACAGCAGAAATGCCAAGTAGCACAGTTACTGCAGAACTGAAGGGTATCACTAAGGTTGCTTGCTACCTGTGTTGTTACAAATGCAACAAGAAAATTGAGCCCACTCCATCTCGCATTGTTCATTGTTCAAGCTGCCATTTCAAGCAAAAGCAGTCAGCATGCCATAACCATTGGTATGCACAAGTGGTATTCGAAGAAGTTAACACTAAGAAGAAAATTAACCTGACCTTGTTTCAAGATGCCATTAAACAAGCAATTCAGCTCAACAACTGTGCTGAACAAGAAAGTCATCTCACTGAATTGGACATAGAAGAAGTTCTACTTACCTTGCCAGATACTCTTATGGTCACATACCATAAACAAAATAGAGTTGTTACAAAAATTGCAATATAAGATGTACTCTTCATTACTACCAAACCATACAATTATGAACATGTGAACCTTTCTAGAAACACATTTTGTTTACGTTGTGTGCGCTGTTCATATTCGGACCTTATGATCCAAACATACATTTGTTTCACATTGAAGCTTGTATAGCGACAGTTACCTCGTTGTGTTCAAATTCATTGTTTATGTTGTTTATTTTTGTTATATGTTTACGTTGATGTTAAATAAATGTTGCGTTTGCTCATACTTTGTTGTTATTGTTACATTAGCACGGTTAGCCAGCATTGCCCAGAAAGAAATGAGACTAAAGACCGAGACACACCGCACGCGATTCGGCAACGCGGCGCGATTTTTCAATCTTTGAAGGCAAATAAAATTGTCCATGAAAGGAAATTTTGGAAGCCATGTAGAGCAGATAAGTCAAGATGTACTAGCGCTATGAAATTTAAAAAAAAATTATATCAGGAACAAATTTACTTGCTTTTTAAAATTGAAAAATCGCATCGCGTTGCCGAATCGCGTTCGGTGTGTGTGGGCCTTAACTGTGTACTGTAGAGAGAATCGCAAAAATTCAAATAAATTAGCTGCGGCAGCACACACACAGATTGCGGTGCTATTTTTATTATACGAAATACATTCATTGCATTGTAACTTTGTTACTATACTACTAGTGCTTCATCAAAATGTACATTATTTGTACTGCTACTTGTGTTCACCGCAGTAGATACATGCACGCCTGGGCGTGCCTATTTTTTGCATAATACGTCACGACTGCTTTATTTGTCAACATATCTAAATGAAATCAATATGTAATGTTGGTTAAAGTGTGATAAACAAATTGTGAAGCTTTGATCGGCTCAAAGGAAATACTTTTAAAAATATTTGAAAAATGCCACTTGGCATAATAATTTGAAACATACTGTAAAACAAAAATCATCCTATGTTCTCACACCTAAAATATATTTTTCTAAGTATACCTACTGAATCACGGCATTTTCACGCAGCTAAGAGACTTTGTTATCTTTCGTCAGGTGTGAAAGCGGTACGTACAGCGGAGGCAAGTGCAGTGACCAGAAAACAAAGGATGACCTCTCCCTTCGGCGTCAGCTTGACCGAGCAGCGATGTTTGCAAAGGAATTGACAGAACCAATGCTTATGACGCTGAGCCTTGCGTGAACCAAAAATCTAGTCACAGAGTTAAACAGTGAGTTGTGAGCATGAGAAGTGATCCAAATGAATTCAGCAGCTCGGAGGAATCCACTGATGAAAGTGATCCGAGGAAAGTCCGTCCAGCATTTAGAAGAACAACTAGAAGCAAACAATTCACAGTCTCTTAAATTGGCTAAGCCAGCTAGAGTGTGCCTAAAGCAGATCCACACTGTCCATGACTATAAAAAGGTTTTTGAAATTGATCATGATGGCAAAGTTCGATTAGTTGAAATTGGAGAAACAATAAACTGTAACTGTACTTTTGCGTCCAAAAGGGACTTGTGCCTGCATGCTGTTTGGGTTCTCATGAATGTTCTCCACGTCAAGGAAGATGAAGAAACACTTCAACAGAAAGTCCACAACAGAGCGACAATCATGTCATTATTCAAACAGATGGATAAAGGACGTAGTTCCCAAGCAGTAACGTCTACTTCAAATCAACACTACCTTCAGTACCAGAAGAATTCCGCGCTCCTTCAACCATCTACAAGCTCATCAAATACCCATCAAGAGCGAAGCAATCGGCCCACATTGGGCAACATTAGCAACCTATGGCAGCATTCTACATAGTCCCCTTCCACCATGACGAGTAATCAGTACATGTACAACTTATCGGGCAATTACTCCGAGCGGCAATCGGGTACAGCCAGACTTCGGCCCATATCGAACGTCGCAGCTGAACAGGAAGTCACGCAGACAGACAGCACCAATCGCCGTTACTACCCTACCAGCAATAGTTTAATGTCAATGAACATAAACACTCGGACGCCTCAAGTCCGCAACCAGGAAATTGGCCAAGAAAACTTGTGTAACTGCCCTTCAAACATATTCAACAGCAATCAGCAGTCACTTGGGGGATCCATCGTCCAACAGCCGCCGTTTACCAGTACAACAATACTGCCCGAACAAAGCCAGCAACAACCACCCACCTGTCGACCCTCTTCATTCAATGTCAGCCAGCAGCCAACACAACTACCTGCAGGTGTCTATTTACAACGTTACCGTCAACCATGGCATAACAGCAATCCATTTGTTTTGATGAATCTGACCAACAAGGTAAAGAAATGTGCTGGTTGCCCATATCCTTTTCGTGATCCTTCTGGTCCACCATTCCTTGCGCTTGTTGTGCAGCACAGGGAAAGAGACACTTTTGTAGATGCTAATGGCATCCAACGAGTTTCAAATGAAGCGAACAGACATTACCACTGCCATTGGGAATGTCTCAAAGCAAAGCATTCTTACATCAACACGGCTATGATTCAGAAAGATCCTTCCCTGATGTTGGATAACTTTCAAAAAGCAAGTTTATTGCGCCTTTTTGGACCTGAATTTTAGAAGTACATGATTCGGAGTTACTTTCTTTCTATTTGTTGTGGTTATGTCAGTTTAAATTGCTTCCCAGTACTGTGACACGAGTGTGTCATAGAAGTTATGTGACAATTTTCACGAGCGTTAAAGTCAGACTTAAGTACACCTATAATCCACAAAGAAACGCAAAGGAAATGCAAAAGAAACGCAAGTTATAACTGTTCTTCCTATAAATACGGTCTGTAACTCTTCATCATTGACATCAGCATTGCTTAACACAGCAGAAATTGCTCTTTGAGCTGACTTTATCATACTCTCAAACACCCCACCAAAGTGTGGAGCCGATGGAGGAGTCCAGTGCCAGATTATACCCTTGTTCGCAGTTGTTCTGTTAATCTGATCGTGGTCAAGTTGCTCCACCAATTCTCGGATTTCTCGTTCAGCGGCCACGAAATTTGTTCCGTTGTCACTCAGCATCTGTTTGGGCCATCCCCATCTGGCTGTCATTCTCACAAAAGCGTTCATAAACCCATTGACGTCAAGGGATGTAGCCATTTCTAAATTGCAACAATGCGTTTGCAAGCACAGAAACAAACAAAGATATCGTTTTGCTCTGGCTTTCCCGCGTCCTTGAATTGTAAAGTAGGGCCCGCCAAAATCTGTCGCACAGTTCGCAAACGGTCTGCCAGTCATTTCGAGACGAAGTTGCGGAAGCGGTGCCATTTGCTGTGTCGCCGGTCGTAGTCGGAAACGTTTTGAGCATTCAGCGCAATCTGAGACACATCGTTTGACCTCTTGCCGAACATGAACGACCAAATATTTCTCTCGCAGATGGTTAATTGTGTAATTAATTCCCATCTCATGGCATTCCATCTCATGGTGATACTTTACGATCAGATTCGTGATGTGGTTCCTCTTAGGTAGGATAATCGGGAATTTCACGTCTTTCGACAGTTCGTTTGCATTTCGAAGTCTCGTATTTGATCGCAAAATTCCGTTATCTAACATTGGATTAAATGGCAGTAGAGGGCTTCTTTTTGGTAGGAACTTTCCTTTCTTGAGCGCCGCAACTTCTTCTTGGAAGATCTTTTGTTGCATTTCTTTGATGATTTGTTCTTTGCTACTCTTCAGTTCGATCGGTGTTAATTCTCCGGTTGCTCGCTTCTCTGGACGTTCTCGACAGTCCTGAACAAATTGATTCACCCAACTTCTAACTCGCACAAGAGATCGTCCTAATTCCAAACGACCTGGTTGATTCACGCGGTACCACTTCGAATATCTTGTCGCCTCCAATCGCCACGTTTCCTCTGCCGTTGATACGAAGGTACTATTTGAATAGTTGCCACACTGTTTGAGTGTAGATGAGTGCTCGTCGAGTCTCTTCGTCGTCTTCGCTCGGATCTCTGTCTTCAATTATTTACTATCCTCTGCGGGGTGGGAAAATCTATCCTCGGTTGTAACCAAAAAATTTGGTCCATTCCACCAAAGTTCGTTCTTGGTTAGTTCCGAAACAGCTAGACCTCTGGTGCCATGATCTGCGGGATTTAATTTCGTAGGTACGTAACGCCATTGATTCGGGCTTGAGTGTTCGTGTATTTCGCCAACTCGATGGGCGACGAAAGGTTTGTAGTCTCGACTTTGGCCTTGGATCCAATATCCAACGTTGAGACTATCCACCCAATACGTGACTTTGTTCGAAGGTACGTTCATGGCTGAGCACACTTGTCTAGCTAATCTCAGTCCGATAACTGCTCCCATGAGCTGGAGTCGTGGAATGCTAATTGCCTTAAGGGGTGCTAGATGTGTTTTCGACGCGATCAGTCTTGCAACAACTCCTCCTTGGGATTCATGTCGACTATAAACGGCTGCAGCGTACGCTTTTTCGGAAGCGTCTGTAAATGTATGTATAGTTAATGCGGTTTCGAGTTGATCGGTCGTCTTAAGACATCTGGGAATCTTGATCTGCTCGACTTCACTTGATTCATGGAACCATTCCTTCCACTGTAGCTGTTGGTGTGTAGGGAGCTGGTCATCCCAGTCCACTGCCTCTAACCACGCTTGTTGAATTAGTATCTTGGCTCGGACGATATACGGAGCTAGTAACCCGAGAGGATCGTAGATCGTCGCAGTTCTCTTCAACACATTACGCTTTGTAAATTCGAAATCATCTGGTGGCGGTGTACAGCGAAAGAAAAAGGAATCTTCTTCTGCTGTCCATAACACTCCTAACGCTTTGGTTACGGGAAAAACACTCTTGTCTAAATCGGGTTCCGATGCTCGATCAGCCGCTGGAACATCTTCTAAAACTTCTGTTCGATTGGATATCCATTTTCGAATATGGAATCCCGCTTTGTCGCCGAGCTCTGACAGTTGCTCTCGTGTTTCCTTTGCCTCTTTCACCGTTGGCACAGATGGCATCAAATCGTCCATGTAGCAATGCCTCTGAACCGCATTCGTTGCCAATGGATACTTGCTCCTATTGTTTTCAGCGTGCGTCTTCCAGGCATCCTGTGCACAAAACGGGCAATAACAACCTCCGAATATAAACCTCGAGAATTCGTACACTTGTGGTTTTCTCGACTGGTCGCAGTCACGCCACAAAAATCGATGAAAGGGTCTGTCCTCTGGGATCAACACGAGCTGGTGGTACATTTGACTGATATCACCAACGACGACCACAATTTCTTGCCGAAATCCCACGAGGATATCGAATACCAGACTTTGAAGCTTCGGGCCAGGTAAAGATTCCGTGTTTGAGCTCTTTCCTTCGCATGTTGCAGAACCATCGAAGACAACACGGACTTTCGTTGTAGATTTCTCTGGTCTGACCACCGGGAAATGCGGTAGATACCACTCACCTTCTGGCATAGCCGCGTCCTTCAGCACCCGACGAATGTACCCTTTCTCGAGATAATCCTCGATTACACTTTGGTAGGCTTTGGCTAATTCGTGATCTCTCCCCAACTTGCGTTCTACAGACTGAAGTCGTCTTTCCGCCATTGGTCGATTATTTGGTAACTTGGGCCGATCGTTTTTCCAAGGCACTGCGATCTCGTATCGTTCTCCATTGAACCGTAGTGAATCCTTTGCTTTCTCCCACGCTAATTTCTCAACTGGAGTCATTCCGTCCCTAGATGCGGTGATACCAACTGTTTCGAGATCCCAGAAACGTTTAACCATGTCATTCAATTCCCCATCAGCTTGTTGACACTCCATGTGCTGGCTGTAACTCGAGGCGATGTGCGTACGAAAGGTGTGTGAATACCTGGTGTTGCTTTCTTGCGATTCATCTTTTCGGCCTACTCTGCCTATCGCTGTCCACCCCAATGGACAGAGTCGTGCACTGGGCTCATCTTCTTTTCCCCGAATCTCTTTCATTGGAAACATGAGGTTGTAGTAATCGGATCCAAGAAGCACGTCGATTACTTTCTTCTGTGCAAGCTTTGGAAATGGAATGTCCTTCATGTGATTCCACTGATGCTTTATTTGTACCCAGCTTGTTGGCTTCATATGCCCACATATCTGTTGTGAAGTCTTCGTAAATATGGTACTATCTACTTTTCCATCAACGCTCTCTATTCCAATCTCTACTGTCATCGACATGAAGCTCACTTTCCCGTTGTTTGCTACCTGGATGGTTACTTTCTCTTTCAGTGTATTTCTTTCCACTCCCAGCACTTCGATCACATCTTCATTAACATAAATGGTATCACTTCCTTCGTCAAGAAAACAGTTGACTAACAATCGCTTTTTTCCATTCTTTAATATGACTGGTACTGTTCGGAGTGCAATGGACGTATATTCATGTTGCTGAATGGTCTCCAAAGTAGTTTTCTGGGCATTCGTATCCCCCTCCGTGCCAGTAGCTGGTGTCGTCTGTTCCTGCTTTCTGTCACGCGTTTCATGTAAGAGTGGATGATGACTCCTCTTGCATCCTGCTGCAGTGCAAGTTCGACTTCTTTGGCAATCTTTTCCAAGATGATCCTCTCCAAGACATCGATAACACAGTCCAAACCGTTTCGCTGTTTCTCATTTCTTGTCACCAGGCCATTCTTTAAAAACCACACATCTCCAAATCGGATGTTTTTCTCCACATGCAACACAAGGTTTGTCCCTTTTTACATCATCACTCGAAGTCTTCGTGCCAAAAGATTTCCATCGTATGTTGTCCCTCCACGAGCCTGATTTCCCCGTTCGTGTTTTCTTTCATCTTTCCCGCTTGTAAACCCACGTTTAATCTCCGCAGCGTGTGTTTGATATTCCGCTTCCTCGCTAACCCAACGATTCAGTGCTTCTAGTGACTCTTTCTGTTTATTATCCTTTATCCACCGATAATACTGAGCGAGTAGAACTTCAGATATCTTCTCCAGAACAATGTTATACAATGTTCCTGCCTCCAGATCCGATTTTCGGTCGTTTTCTTTTAACGTGACGACTGTTCGTTCCAAAATGTCCGCAAATTTCTCTAGCCCGGTCGGACTTCCTTCTGAAATTGATTTCATCCGTCGCAACTCCTCTAAATGGGCTTGAATCTTTCGTCGATCCCCTCCGTATTTTCGAATTAGTCTTGCTTTCGCTGGTTCATATGCAAATTCGGAGTACCCAAGACCTTTGATCGTTTCCGCTGCCTCGCCTTCCAGACAACCTTCTAATCTTAGCATCTTAAATTGAGGCGTTAATGGAGTATCGTCGACGCAACTTGTGAATGCTGCATACCACTGTTGGAACTGCAGTTTATCACCGTTGAACATTGGAATTCGAATCCGCTCGAGTTGTCTGTGAGTGTTATTACTGTTTGTTGCATTTGTTTCATGCGAGCCGTTGTTTACATTAATATTCTCATGACTGACTTCCGACGTCGTCGTCGCTGTTTTCGATGCTTGCTGAAACGCCGCACTACTCAGATATGCACGAACTTGACTAGTTTCACGATCAATTTTATCGTTAAACTCCTCATACTCTTCGCCGTATTTCTTTGCCATTTCTAAATCGTCCGCTTTTTCGCAGTTTGTTTCGAGACTCCCGAGAATATCCAACGCCTCTTGCCTTTGTTCTTCGATACGTTCCAGAATAGCTTTCACTTTCGATTTGTCCGTTTTGTCATCAGACATAACAGTAGCTAACTCCGTTAACAACCGTGAAATACTAGTCTTCGCAAGGCGTTTCGCTTTCTTCAATTCCGTGAGCGATGACATTCTCCGATTTTCGCTTTCCGCACAATACTATAGTCTTCGTATTTAATATTAAAGGCGCTTCCTTATCAAGTCGAAGTCTTGAAGCGACGGTATTTTCCAATTTGACTTTAATACCAATTTTCGGTTACGTCGATCTGGCTGCGAAGGATCATTTGTTCTTCCTAATTCGATATGCTGGTTCACACGATAAAATTCACTCCGTGTTAATTCACTCCGAACCAAAAACACATGAGACAATTAACGAACCAATTTATTTACACAGACAAGACAACTCAACGAGACAACACATAAGTTCTCATATTACAAACTTAATAGTTAATTAATATTAACAAGGTAAGAATAAGTTAACGTTTCTCTCGAACAATAACTAATAACCTTGCTTGTAAATCATATGACAACTCACAAAGAAAGGGTAAACAAAGAAAGGGTCGAACATGCCCAATGGTAAAAGTAGTCCTTGTTTTAAATAACTTATTACAGTGTATTCATATTTGACTTTCACTCATTATTTTAAGTTCCTGTAAACATGTCATAGAATCAATACCCTAGCTGGATTGATATAGTCGTAACAGCACGGCTGAGGCAATGCGCAATTAGCCTTTTCAGTCTTAACAGAGCAACGATAAAGGATTCGAGTTGGCAACGCAAAGCATATATGTCGATACTTTCGAACAATTCATGGAAGCTTTGCGGTTTCGACTAGACCTACATGTAGTACTTTTGCTCGACAAAAAAATACTCGACAGATCATGGGCTGTACATAATGTTCGATTAGATCACCGAAACATAACGCAGCCCCGTCGCCGTCTGTTACAGCTGTATGGTAACCAGGCTGTAGTTGGTGAGTTATGGTTTATCTGGATTGGTTATTATATAAGTATATCCATGCAAATATGTTCATAATATTGTTGTCTGGTTTGATTATTTTAGAAAACAAATAATGACCTGCAAAACATTTAGGTTAGTCTTGCGTTCACGTCCAAATGTTTTCCAACTGCTTGACACTGATATTCAAAAAGAAATAAATTATTTCATGACTTTTATTTGCCCTACAGTTAGAACAAGGTACGGAATCCATCTTCAAAAGGAAATTCAAGGATTTTGCTGATTAAACTCCTCCGGAAATCAACATTTTGACGCATTTTTTTATATCTCCACCGTTCGACAAAGCTATTTATTAAAGAAATTCTACAATTTACAAGCAGAAAAATATAAAACTATGTATCTTTAAACTGTAATTTGTATTGGGTATGCACTTATTTGAACGGTGGAGATTTCGATTTGACAAATTGCCCTCCAAATATGCTGCTTTTGAAGTCACTGCAAGAGGTCTATTGTTTCAAACTGAGCAAATCTTCAAAAAGGTTAACTGTCAAAGACTTTATACGCTAGAAAAATGTAAGTTGAAACTATAAAAAGGCGAGAAAGTGTTTAATCTTAAGATTGTTTCTACTTTTAAGTCAATTTTGACGGTATGAAATTGAAATTTGTCTTTATTAGTTATGTTTTACTATGTCTTGGGTCACCTGTTGACCATGAAGGAAAGATCACGTGATAGTAAATCGTACTTTTCTGTACCTTTCGAAGACATATCGAGTTAAATCCCTATCAAAGTTCGACTTGACATTTACATTAATCGTTTAAATTATTATTATTCATTTATTTGTTATTATTTCTTTATTGTTTGTTTGTTTGTTTGTTTGTTTGTTTGTTTGTTTGTTTGTTTGTTTGTTTGTTTGTTTGTTTGTTTGTTTGTTTGTTTGTTTGTTTGTTTGTTTGTTTGTTTGTTTGTTTGTTTGTTTGTTTGTTTGTTTGTTTGTTTGTTTGTTTGTTTGTTTGTTTGTTTGTTTGTTTGTCGCTGGCTCGCTGGCTGGCTGGCTCGCTGGCTGGCTCGCTCGCTCGCTCACTCGCTCGCTGGCTCGCTCACTCGCTCGCTGGCTCGCTGGCTCGCTGGCTCGCTCGCTGGCTGGCCAACACAGTCTCGGCCTTAAATAGATGAATATAATCATTTGACAAAAAATGGCAAATAGATGATTATGATCTATCCAGGGGAAACTCATAACTACATAAAATTGTCATGATCTGCGCATTCTTGAAAAGTCAAAATGGCTGAGAAACCTGACAACGGAGGTATTTTACACTAATGTTTTATTAATGAGGTCGTTAATTCAAACTTTTTGAATAGAATTACCATCTTAAATTGTGCATTTTAAATTTATTAGGAAGTCGACTGCATGCAAGCGTATAATTTGACGTTTTTGATAAAAAAGGATGAGGATACAGCCATATTTAAATAGCGCTACAGCCGCTACTCTAGTCTGTATTAAATCTGTATATCTACTGTAAATTGTTTATTGCTGCTATTCCTTCTTGCTATTGTCGGAGTGACTTAACAGTTTAGCTCGTGTATTTTTTGTTGAAGATAAACTGATAAAACACAATCTAACAACTAAGGCCTATATTCTATTAAGGCCAATGACAATGTTTATAATTGGCATTTAATTAACAAGAAGTTCTTGTTTCAAACATTAGTTTTTCCAAATTCTTTTTGTATTTGTACTGTATATTGTTGATATTAAACATTATACAAAATTGAGTGAAGTATTGTTAAGTTGTTTGCAAACATAAATAGATATTAATTGAATTGGAAAATAAGGACAAATCATAAATATTTTGTATATACATACAAGTAACTCTCCCTCTTTATTAAAAGGCAGACACCCTTGGGGGCAAATTTGGTGTTCATCTTAGAGAGGTGTCTGCCTTAGAAATACTATTTAATAATGTACTACAGTACCATATACTTTTGTATTATTAACAGCAACAGGATTTAAAGGAAAAACAACTAAGGTACTTGTCTTTTTATTTTATAATAATGTATATACATGTAACACATATAATGTTCAATCTGCAGATGTGTGTTTACCTGTATAACAGCTCATCAGTGCAGGCCCGTTGACCAGAATGGGCATATATATAGATTGATATGGGAACACTGAATAGTGCTCAAACCACTACTTGAGTGGTTGATGTTACGTATAGCTGTAAGAGTGCTCAACCACATCAAAATGTGCAAGCACATATATATAATTTAATCTGCAGACATGTTTCGCTTTACTGTACAGCTGCTCATCAGAGCATCTTGGATCTAGCATACAGTGTAGATAGATATGGGGACAGAATACTTGAACGACTACTATATGAGTGGAGGGCATTGATTAACCCATTACTGCTTAGGCTGTCTGAGGGTTCTCTCTTTTGATGTGTAAAATTGTCTGGCATTATACAGATTAAAATATTAAAGGGGCTGTTTTTGGCCAGCTCAGGCAGGAATAGGTTATAATCACTTGTTAATCCATTGCTGTGTAGGATGTCTAGAGGTTCTTATTTACATGTAGAGTAGTAAAATCATTTGGTGTTAGATTAGACAGGGTAAAATATTACATGGACTGCTTGTGACTGACTCAGCTAGGTACAGGTAGCAATGGGTTTAAAGTAATGTGCAAGGTGGTGCTGTTGTCACCCATATATCTATGTGTATATATATATATATGTAATGTTTACAACACGAGCGGCCGTGTTGTATTGAATATACAATCACGAGCCGAAGGCGAGTGATTGTATATTCAATACAACAAGGACGCGAGTGTTGTAAACAACTTGTGAAATGAATAAATAGTAAAAATCCCTTTGGGATATTGAGATGCTAATTTGCTAATTAGTTACAAGCACTAGTGGTTGTATCAGAAGAGTATACATTCACTAGTGGTTGTAACTAATTAGCATCATTTGTTTTAGTTTGTATGGGGTTTACAGGGGTATACATGTGATGTAATTTCTGAAATTGGATTGGCTGCAAAACTCATGAATTAGTAATGAATTTCACAAATATATATATGTATATATGTATATATGTATATATGTATATATGTATATATATATATATATATATATATATATATATATATATATATAATTATACTGTTTACAGAATGAGTGGCCATTCTGTATCAGGGTATACAGACATGAGGCGAAGCTGAGTGCCTGTATCTCAATACAGAATGGACACAAATTCTGTGAATTACTTCTAAAATGATCTATTTAGTAAGTTCATTGGTGTAATTTTTCTAAAAAACCCTGTCTAAATTCGGGAAAATCAAAGCTAAGATAGGTAGGTAGGTAGGTAGGTACAGTAGGTAGGTAGGTAGGTAGGTAGGTAGGTAGGTACTGTAGGTAGGTACTGTAGGTAGGTACTGTAGGTAGGTACTGTAGGTAGGTACTGTAGGTAGGTAGGTAGGTAGGTAGGTAGGTAGGTAGGTAGGTAGGTAGGTAGGTAGGTATATATACTGCCTGACCATTCTATTTCAATTAGGTATGTAAGTATTGTGGGGTTGAAAACCCAAATGCAACAAAAAGATGTAAAGGTTGTGGAGCTGAATTTGTTTCAAAAGCTACCAGAAGACAAGAAAGCATATTGAAAATGGGAAAAACAAGTGCTGCACACCAGAGAGAGTTGATGGAACACAGGGTGGGTATATGAAACTTGAAAAGTGTTTTTGTAATGTATTTTTAGTAATCAACCACTTTTAAGAGAGTGGTTGGGTGTATGGACAAAGAAGCCACAGTAAATGAGTGCTAGTGAACAACTTTGGAACAGAGATAATGTACAACGTGATGTATGTGTCCTATGGAGGTACAGAGAGCTGTAAACTTATCAGTTTCATAACCGAGATGTGAACTAATCAGTAACAATGTTTACTACCTACAGTACGTAGCTTGTTTTCACCAACCTGGCACACTTATGTGTTTACGGCCTCGTTTTTCAACCCACTTTGGGGTTTGGACAGCAAATGAAACACTCTTCCACCTGTTTGATCTATTACATCACAGTTGATTAATATTTTCCTGTATATTATTGGAATATCTAACATTGAAAGAAAAAAATATTTACAGTCAGTCTATCAGTGTTACGTGTACATGCAAGTAAAGTACTTAATATAAGTATTCGATAGCAACAAATTTTGCTAGAAAGAAAATCTCGTGGTGCACAACATTAATTACTACAGCACAATGTGTACAGTTATAACATCTACAAAATCAAAAATGTTTCAATACACTCAAACTGACTTTATAGATTTTTTTCTTTGTAGGCAAATGTATTGCATAATCACCATGGGCAGCATATCGTTATCATGGCCTTTTCTAAGCACGGAAAAGGTTATACCACATATTTATATGGAACACCAGGACCAGCAGAAAGATTTATAAGTGGCAAGGGAAACGAACCGGGGAAAATAGCAGAAAGACTATTTGATAATTATATGCGAAGTAAGTTTGTTTATTGATTTATGAGCTCCAGCCACTTAATTACTACAACCTATTTATTTGCCACAACCCATTTTTTTGCTCATGTATCAATACTTTCTAATTAACTGGAATTCTTGATGATTAGCAAAGTTATATGGTTAAGTAAGAGATAAATCCTGAGAATGAGGGATGTATGCTTTTTACAGCCCCGAGGACGCGTAGTGTCTACGCATCCGAGGGCTGTATATCGCATACATTCCGACGTTTGAGGGATTTATCTGATTTATCTGATTTATTTCATGATTGAGGGAGGAGGTTTTCCAACAAAGTTTTGTCTATTTTTTCCACCTTGGACAAAGATTTTCCAAGTTTTTTCTTATCTAATTAGTATTCATATACGGTATGAATAGCATTCATATACGGTATGAATAGCAAATGTCTTTCGCATCTCATTATCGATTTGTTATTGTTATTTTGCTTTGATTGGCTAATTTTTCACATCTCATTATCAATTTGTTATTGTCATTTTTATCTGATTGGCTTATTTTTGGTCACATGATTACCTTTCGTATATAAGCTCATTGTTTGTTTACACTCTTTACGTTTCTCTCTGATGAAGGGCCTTCGCTCGAAACGTTAGACTCCTACAGTACGTTCTCTGTTTCGGCAGTATATCTAACCTTACTATATTTCGATTGTAGTACTGTATTCATAGGGCTGTATGCTAAAAACAGCCCGTGGTACATCAAAGAAAACCAACTCAATCATGAAATAATACCCTATAAAATTCACATACTCTATCTATCTAATTCATTGGTTTTATACTCCGTCAAAGTAATATAACTTTCTACCACTCAATTACATGACTGTTAGTATGGCAAACCGCCATAGTCGCATTTTATAGGCCGTAGACGTGTTGTATTTCGGATTTTTCACTTCGCTAACCAAAGGTGCTGTTACACGATGCGATTTTTCTTGCAACTTGCAACAAATTTACGTATGGAAAAGAAATCGCAAGTTGCAGGAAGGGTGTTACACGTTCATCAACTTGCGATTTTTGTTGTAAGTTGCAGAAAAAAGTAGAACCCATCCAATTTTTCTTGCAACTTGCAACGCGGTAAAAATGACAAAATCGCAAGTTGCTACGGGGTGTTACACGGTGCGATTTTTATGCAACGTACAACATTCAGTGATTTGTTGCAAGTTGCAAGAAAAATCGCGTCGTGTAACAGCACCTTAAGCAGAGCTGTACGTACTCCGGAAACATTCCTGAAACCTAGAATAAACGGCGTGTAACTTTGTTAGTACCACCATTGTGCTAACGAATTTCTACAATAAGTATAATCACAGCCTGACTTGCAAATTGAAACTCTATAAGCTAGAAAACTAAATAACTCAAAAACAGTGTTTTGTTTAGATTAACTTAGGGGAAAACACGATTCATTATTGAATTTCTAGATAACTAACAAATTTGCATATCAAATTAACAATTAGACAACGATGGCAATTTTAGTATATAACCCTTGATTTTGTTCTCGGTATAGGTGAGCAGCTCAAAAAACACAAGAATCCCCAAGGCGAGAGTCATCCAGATCTACTAACGACAACGTCGACAGAAACAACATTGTCACGTGCACAAACAACAGCAACAACAGGCTTAACAACAACAGAACCCCGACAACTAACAACGTCGATTACACGGTCTGTACCTTCACATGATACAGAAACAGAAACTGTTCTACAGCCTAGTGAAACTACAACTATACTTGCAGAAACAACAAAAGCACTTACACATTCTACTGTATTCACTACAGCAACAGCAGTACTAGCACAGTCCACCATATCCCGTACAACACTAAGATCACCACCACTTACACAGTTTACTGCAACTCCACCAACTGCATCCCGTACACCAGCAACTTTAACACTAGCACAACTTGAGAAGAAAACATTAACAACTCCTATTCAACCTGCAACAACACTTTCCACAACGACGACAACACTTGCTGGACCAAAAATACTACATTCACCAACTACACAATTGACTGCAACATCTAGCGGATTGGAGCCAGTTGCAAAATGTGCAAAAACATCCCAGCAGATCTTAAATGCAGGGACTTCACAGAGGATGGTTAAAAAAGGTCTTTTTAATACAACTTATTCATCACGCTTTCTTTGTTGAAAAGCCATGAATGGCCGACCCTGGCATGCTGGTTCGATTCCGGCACATGGCTATACTGGCTAGTTCTTTGGTGTGGTATGATGCATGTGGTGTGGTGTGGTGTGGTGTGGTGTGGTGTGGTGTGGTGTGGTGTGGTGTGGTGTGGTGTGGTGTGGTGTGGTATGAGATGGTGTGTGTCGTCGCATGGTTACGCTGTTAGCGCCTTTACATTTAAAGCATCTTTCATTCCCCAGTTCGTAAATAGTCATAATAAATAGCGCCTTACTCTTTTAACGGCGTTTGTGGTTTGTCAATATGTCATCTCTTTCAAGAGATATTCACGTTTTGGAAATATGCAAATTATATGGCTGATGACGTCATTTACTCCAATATATCTAGAAATAAACAATAGAACGTGCTTAAACTTTGTATGCTTAAGTAGTATATCCAAGAAAATACACTTCTCTGTGGAACTTTTGTGATTGCCATGGTAAGCGCATGCTCTCAGGTTACTCTAAACCTTAAAAAGGAAATTATCATTTTTGCCTCATTGTTTGAAAATAGAAATTAAGATTTAAACGTTTGAATTACAATGACTACATAAGCTCTAATCTTCACTTTTATTCGCTGGAATAAACGCTACTTGATTCCCGATAAATAAGCAAATTTAATTTTATCATTGGAGGAGGCTAGGAACCAGCAGTTTCCACGAAAACAACTAAAGTTCCATAGTAAAACGTATTTTATTTAATACTATAAGTATGCAAAATTTGAGCACTTTCTATTGTTTATTTCTAGAGATATTCCTAATTTTACGATTTTCATTTCGCTCGTTTGGAGTAAATGACGTCATCAGCCATATTTCATAAACGTGAACACAAACGCCGTTAATCCCCATTTTAAATGTACTTTAGGATAGGATAAAAAAAGACTGACGATTTTTTCGTCATAGTGCCACTTTAACGTTGTAGTTTTATCTTATTTGACATTTCAGGCTCTAAATTATGGGTTCTGGACAAAAAGAAACAACCCCAAGCTGTGTCCACGTTGTTTTCTCTGCAAAGCATGCACAACAGGACTACTCCTAAAGGCCATGTTGGCATAGTAATAGACGAAATTTTACCAGGATGCAGACTGGAACCAGCATGTCCGTCAACATTCGACGGAGATGTAATTGAGAAGGGGGCCTATTATATATGGCCGCTTCAATTCTTGGCTTCCCACAGTGACTAATATGAGCGCGTAAATCTTTATGTAGAGCCACAATACATTTCTAGTTTATTCTAATATTCCATGCAGTCTACTTATTGAGGAGCAGTTTACTTTAGCCGACCTAGCCCGGGTAACCAGGCTAACTCGTGTCACGAAATTCTTTCTTCAATCACAAGAGGAAATTTAATCAATGTTGAGATTAGTTTGCATCTAAACCAAATGAATTCTCTTTTTTTTCAAATTTAGTTTATGTGAGTTTGAAAACCACAATATGATTTTAACTAAACGATAGCCCAGCTCATATGTAAACAGCCCCTATATCGATTCACGGTCATTCACCCATGTCATATACGTTTTAGCCGATTTCTTTGTACTTTGTACGGATATTGTACACTTAATGTCTGGTCACGCGAGAGAAAATTTAGTTTTGTTTTCCCGAAACTCGAGGGAAAACAAAACTAAATTTTCCCGAGGGATCAGACATATTAAGTGCTTTGTTATATAGCTGGATTTTCGTTGGATTTGTGCTTTGTTTAGGCTATTTAGCTAGGCTTTCACTATAAAGCAGTTGTTGCCCATTGTTGCATATTGCCCGTGCGAGAATCATTTGATTTGTCTTATCCCACGTGAGCATAAATGAACCAATAGCAGTCTGAGTTACAACTATGCAAAAAAAACCAGCTATATAACAATCGGATATATTTGTATACTTGAGAAACAAGTTGTGCGTGTTGATCGTCGCTTTTCATTGTGTCCAAAGCTGGATGGAGAAGAAAGTGACGGTGATATTTATATTTTGATGATCAAAGATCACTTTTCGTCGGACGGTGCTAGCATGAATGACTTTTAAGCCGTTTTTCCACAGGCGAATTTTGTCCCGCGAAGCGACATTTCTATTGTTAAAATTGAATAAATTGGAAAAGATTTCTAAATAGTTCCACTCGAGAGGTCATAGGACAAAGGAAAAAGGTCGCTTCGTGCGACAAAATTCGCCAGTGGAAAACCGCTTTAAGCCCGTTCTCCACTAGGCGAATTTGTTCGCGCGAAGCGAATTCTCCGGCAATATGATTGGCAAGTAAGAAAATTGGCGCGAAAACTAGCAGCACCAACCAATTACATTGCATGAATGGATATTTCGATTCGATTCGCGCGAACAAATTCGCCTAGTGGAGAACGGGCTTTAGGATGGAGAGTGGAGAGTGAGAGAAGCGAAGTTCAAGATAACCCTGTACAACGTGTTTTCTGGTTCATTTTAACTAATAAGGTATTTCTTTCTCTTTAATCTTCGTTAATAGTAGTCATATATAATTATAAGTGTGATAGTGCAGAATGATTTTGTTGAAGATTGTATTATAAATTTAATATCACTATGTTATTTTATGATATTCGTCTTTCAATTTATTTTAGTTAGTGAATTTTGCGGGATCGCATATACAAACTCGAATATATACTATGAGCGGGTAGCTCTTTTTGATACAAAAATCGTGCCAAAAAAGTGTTCAAACGTGATCTTTGTTTAATTCGACGAGGAACGAATTAAAGAAATTCAAAAGTTCCGACCGTTCTTCGTCTCGAAATTGTTTCACTGCGTTTGAGTCTTGATTCAGTTACCTGTTTTACTAAACTCTACTCGCGAAAAGAGGCATCTGGTCTTGGCACCATAATACCAGAAGCCCGGGGGAGGAATCTTGTACTTTTACACGTAAACAAACGTTTTATTGGGAAATGAGAACTTAGTATCTTGATAAATCGAGTTGTAGCGTTCACATAAACTTATTTGGGTTTTACATATGATATATATTTCAAAAACTCATTAATAATTAATGAGAAAAACAAAAAGAAAATCAGTACCATGTCCGTGGTTTTATACCTGATAAAACTTCTTGACGTCAGAAAGAATACTAATGAACATACAATTTTATATAAAGAATACTAATGAACATACAATTTTATATAAAGAATACTAATGAACATACAATTTTATATAAAGAATACTAATGAACATACAATTTTATATAAAGAATACTAATGAACATAACATCCAATAACGAATCGTTTTTGAAGTCATTCAAAACACTCGCATCAAGTGTTTTATCAGATCTAAAAAAAATCAGGCTGCGCCCTCGTGGTTTTAAATCTGATAAAACACCCTTGCTCGTGTTTTAAATATTACTTATATCTTCTCGGTTTGCTCTTGACGTCTGGAGGCCATGTTGGAGGAATTTTAACAAAAGAATTCATTAGCAGATACTGTATTTGGAGTATGTTTTCTTTTTATCTTGTAAATCTCAAAGGATTGATTGCAAACCACCAATACGGGACTAACTTTGCCCAGGCCTGTCTCCAGAATTAACCTCTTGGCTTTTGGTGAACAAGTTATCTAAGAGTTTGTGTAAAGAAAAATTGCAATGGTAGTCACTATAGGGTGTATATGTTGTGTTATGCGTTATGACAACAAGACATGTCAGTAGTAAACACAAAGTTCGAGATGAAATTTTTGTCTAATTTTTGGTATATCTTTCCAAACCAACGAGTGTAAAATCATATCAAAATTTCAGCTCAATCGGTTTACTTTAACTATGTATAAAGTAAAATTGGGGTGTACTTATATAGGCACTATGGGGTGTATATGTAGCGTTGTGATTACAAGACATGTCAGTAGTAAACACAATTAAAGTTCGAGATCAAATTTTAGTCTGATTTTTTGTATATCTTTCCAAATCAACGAATGTAAAATCATATCAAAATATTGCAGCTCAATCGGTTTACTTTAACTATGTAAAGTAAAATTGGGGTGTACTTATATAGGCACTAAAGGGTGTATATGTAGCGTTATGACAACAAGACATGTCAGTAGTAAACACAAAGTTCGAGATGAAATTTTAGTCTGATTTTTTGTATATCTTTCCAAACCAACGAGTGTAAAATAATATCAAAATTTCAGCTCAATCGGTTTACTTTAACTATGTAAAGTAAAATTGGGGTGTACTTAGTCACTATAGGGTGTAAATGTTGTGTTATGCGTTATGACAAGTCACGTCAGTAAACACAAAGTTCGAGATGAAATTTTTGTCTGATTTTTGGTATATCTCTCCAAACCAATGAGTGTAAAATAATATCAAAATTTCAGCTCAATCGGTTTACTTTAACTATGTATAAAGTAAAATTGGGGTGTACTTATATGGGCACTAAAGGGTGTATATGTAGCGTTATGACAACAAGACATGTCAGTAGTAAACACAAAGTTCGAGATGAAATTTTTGTCTGATTTTTTGTATATCTTTCCAAATCAACGAATGTAAAATCATATCAAAATTTCAGCTCAATCGGTTTATTGTAACTATGTAAAGTAAAATTGGGGTGTACTTAGTCACTATAGGGTGTATATGTTGTGTTGTGCGTTATGACAACAAGACATGTCAGTAGTAAACACAAAGTTCGAGATCAAATTTTTGTCTGATTTTTGGTATATATTTCCAAACCAACGAGTGTAAAATCATATTAGAATTTCAGCTCAATCGGTATACCTTAACTATGTAAAGTAAAACTGCGGTGTACTTATATAGGCACTATGGGGTGTATATGTAGCGTTGTCACAACAAGTCACGTCAGTAAACACAAAGTTCGAGATGAAATTTTAGTTTGATTTTTTGTATATCTTTCCAAATCAACGAGTGTAAAATAATATCAAAATTTCAGCTCAATCGGTTTACTTTAACAATGTAAAGTAAAATTGCGGTGTACTTATATAGGCACTATGGGGTGTATATGTAGCGTTGTCACAACAAGTCACGTCAGTAAACACAAAGTTCGAGATGAAATTTTTGTTTAATTTTTGGTATATCTTTCCAAACCAACGAGTGTAAAATCATATCCAAATTTCAGCTCAATCGGTTTACTTTAACTATGTAAAGTAAAATTGGGGTGTACTTATATAGGCACTAATTAAAGGGGTGTATATTTAGCGTTATGACAACAAGACATGTCAGTAGTAAACACAAAGTTCGAGATGAAATTTTAGTCTGATTTTTTGTATATATTTCCAAACCAACGAGTGTAAAATCATATCAAAATTTCAGCTCAATCGGTTTACTTTAACTATGTAAAGTAAAACTGCGGTGTACTTAGGCACTATGGGTGTATAGGTATAGTGTTGTGACAACAAGTCATGTCAGTGAACACAAAGTTCGAGGTGAAATTTTAGTTTGATTTTTTGTATATCTTTCCAAATCAACGAGTGTATCAAGATTTATATATCAAAATTTCAACTCAATCGGTTTACTTTAACCATGTAAAGTAAAATTGGGGTATACTTATAGGCACTATAGGGTGTATATGTAGCGTTATGTCAGTAAACACAAAGTTTGAGATCAAAGTTTTGTGTGATTTTTTGCATATCTTTCTAAATCAACCAGTGTAAGACTGTAAGATAATCGTAGGATCATTATGTGCCAGCACTCAACCCAAGTTTCTACTATGCCATCAGATACTACAATCATTGACAAAATTAGTTGAAACGACTCGAGCGAATCATGCCATGTTAATTACTAAGCCTCTTTTTTTGCATGAATTGCTATCCCCCCGTCCCCCCTTTTCAATGTTGATACTCTGAACATTTAAATGAATGGCAGGTGACTGAGTGCAAATTGCACACGTTTTGAGTTCCACAACATTGAAGTGGGGGGAAGGGGGGACATGAAACCATTTCATGTTAGCTTTGTTTCAAGAATTTTGTCAATGATTGTCTGAGAACAAAATGGACGCAAACGCAACAGATTTAATTCATAAAAATCCATTTTCTCTAATGCAATGACCATTAATGTTTTAAAATATGATAAAGTTGAATATGGGGTTAGTTTAAATGCATATTCTATTGTCGAACGGGATTACAATAATTTTTTTGTAATTATTTGAAGTTAAAGTTTTATGCGATCAACAAGCGATTAATTACAGTTGTATCAATTTAAGAGAAGTTGCGTATGCCACGGCTCACAGGCATAATGACCTCTGTGACAAAACAAATCGAAGAAGCCACTCTAGTCAAGAAATTACCAAGTTATTTAGAAAAAAGATTAGTAGTTTGATAAAGGAACTCTCGTCCTATTGAATTTCTATAGAACCGTGACGAAGTCGAGTTGCTCATGTGCCGCTGGTTGCTGAATTACTTTGAATGATCATTTTTCGCGAAAGAACATAGTGGAATTAGTGTGGCAGCATAACAGGAATTATTCGTAAATAAAATTTAAGAGTCAGGAATAACATGGAATTTAGGCGGTTTCTGCAATCGATCGTATACGATTACGTTCAACTGGAGAAATGAGCCACATGTCTTGTTTTTTTGAACAAATCTCCCAGGGGGTCTATCGCAACATGGCGCCTTGCTGCTTAACATTCGCTATATTGGACAAATAAATAGTATTATAGAATTATTTCGAGTGAAATGAACTGTTTATAGTACTTTCTTAGCTACATCGTTTTATATCAATTCAGTTTACCATATCAATTCTGTATTTTGCCACACTTTACCACACTTTACCATGCTTATGTTAATAAATTAGATTATGTTTCTTTTATATGTGCAGATTGTGGTAAAGTGTGGTAAAGTGTACTAAATTTTAGTGTAAGTATATGGTAAAGTGTGATCAAATGCAACAATTATGTCCACTTAATGCTTATATAGAGCTAAAGTTTAAAAACATCTGTGTGTTTCGAATATTCAGTTGAAATTGCACTGAATATTATGCGAAGTTTGTGGTAAAGTGTGGTAAACTGAGCTTAATTTTAGCGCTCTCGTACATAGCAAAGTGCAATGATATCTTAGAAGTATATATGCGTTGTCAACTATTTGTAATGATAAAAGTATAAGGAGAAATGTTTGGGTATCGATTATTTTTGTTGAAATCGAGCTGAACTCCTCGATTCATTGTTTATTTATGTTCCTTGACATATGAGCTCTTTTATAACACGAGTGCCAGTTGTAACTTGAGATGAATTCGAAGGGTAATTATTCTATTGACAAGTTTTTAATGAATGCAACTGGTGAAAGAATTTTTTCCCCCTTGCTGCAAACAATTTGTTCTGTTCTTTTGGGCATTAACTTAAGATAATTTCTTCCCGACTTTTCTCTTTATATCAGCATGAATGGTCAAATATTTTAATGATTTGCGCAAGTGCAGGGTATACATTATCCTTCATGATAGGTCTGCAATAAAGTTCTCGGCAGATTTTAATTTTACGTGTAGGTTTTGTGTCAGAATTATAAATTCATCATGGAAATACAGAGAGCGTGCGCAGCTTTTAAACCGACAATAATTTTGAACCTGATTTCCGCGTAGTGACAGTTAACATTACGACGTCATGGTGACGTCATGTAATTAACCTTTAAAATTATCGTTTGTTGTTAGTGATCAATATATGTGTTAAATGTATGTGAGATCACTTTGCGCAGTCGTGGCTAAAATATGCCGTTTCTCTGCAACGAAAAATGTACGGAGAATTGTTAACGTAAATTCAGACAATCATTGACAAAATTAGTTGAAACGACTCGAGCGAATCATGCCATGTTAATTACTAAGCCTCTTTTTTTGCATGAATTGCTATCCCCCCGTCCCCCCTTTTCAATGTTGATACTCTGAACATTTAAATGAATGGCAGGTGACTGAGTGCAAATTGCACACGTTTTGAGTTCCACAACATTGAAGTGGGGGGAAGGGGGGACATGAAACCATTTCATGTTAGCTTTGTTTCAAGAATTTTGTCAATGATTGTAGCGGCCCCAGAATGTTGGACAATTGCCCAATATTGAGTTGAAGGCGTCATTTCGTTGTCTGGTCTCTCCAGTCTCCAATGACAATATAACGTTCAGCTCAAAATTGGTCCAGAATTAATGTCCGTTGTCATAGGATTCTAGATTGGCATTCACTTCTCGCTTGCTACTTCTAGTGATCCTGCGTTACACAATCTAGCTTTTGTCTTATATATTTCCTAGTTACTGTCTAAATAAATACCTACGAATATCAAATATATATATATATATATATATATATATATATATATATATATATATATATATATATATATATATATATTATAATATATATACTTACGTTAACGTCAAATGATTTGAAAATAGATCAGATCTTCTTGATAATCTTTATCGTTCTTCGGCCATGTCGAGTTAATTCCGGCTTGCCTTTTGCCATTATAAAATTAATAGATATCTGCTGAATTATTAGCCTGCTGCAGGGACAATTACATCTGTCATTCTCTTCCAAAATTATTGCGCTTTAACAATAGTAGAAAAAAATAGTTGGGGCCGACTGCTTGTAGGAAAGACTGACTGGTTGAAACAACCACTTTTTTAATTCACTGTAGCAGTTGCATTTTTAATCATTGTGGAAATCAAATAAGTAGATTTTAATGTAGATGTAGACATATACGCGAAACGTAGACGTAAAAGTAGTTAATGTTATTGTAGATATATGGACATATAAACTGAAAGATACATATAATAACTTACAGTAGGTTTCAAGTTTTCAGTGAAAATTAACCAGTCCTGAAATCGACTGTAATACATACAGTAAAAACCTGCTAACAAGAAGCATCAACTATAGAACCCAGGCTGAAATTAAAAATTTATTTAAGAATATATAAGAATATAATAACCTATCCCAGGCTGATTTGGTAAAATGTAGGTTCTTGTTACCGCGGGTACGTTTTTACTGTAGATGGCCAATTAGAATCAGCATTACTTTTTCGTTTTCACTCTAAATTTATTCTCATTTATAGAACATTCTCATTTTAATTTGTTTTTCCACTTTCATCATTGCTCTCACAATCTCCCTCACTCCAATTAACAAGCACATCATTATTCTGATTTTCAAGTATCTGGTCAATAACATCATCGTCGATGATTTCTTCTTCTGAATCATAAATAGAACCTTCGTTTAATGGTTCGTCGTCTTCGATATCGTTAGCAAGGAACATGCTAAAATCACCAGCATGTGCACGAGAGAATTTTTTTATGCCAAGGTTAAGTTTTTGCTGGCAAAGTAAACTCCTTTCCATCGTAAAGCGATCTCACCCATCACAATCTTCTTGGATCTATTCACAGATGTAACATACCTAATTTCCTACAGAACACAGTAATAATTTTTGTTAGAAATGGATAAAATAAACATTAATTGTACATATATGTTTGTAAACAATTAACACAAAGTACGAAAACGAATAACATGCACAACATACAATAGTGGCTATGTATTGTATAGTGCAGTACCTTGGTATTTGGGTCATAGGACGTTGTCCAACTATCCATGTGTGATGATGATGTTTCTACATAAAATATTTTATTAAAATTAGTTTAATTCATTCCCGTCCAAGAGTTTCCGTAGAGGTAAATAAAATCGTCTGGCGTTAGTCATAATGAAACACTAAGGACCACTTTGTACAAGAAAGAGTTAAATACGCAATCGCAATAATGTAATATTGAAGACCATTTAAAAAGGAATTAATGTCAAGACGACCAATGTAAAACTTTATATTGAAAGGAAGAACTATAGTATATTTTTGGTACCGAAAACAATGTTTTAATTAATTGTTTTAAGGTGGCTAGACGATCTAAATCAAGAGAAATTGCGTTTTTTCTTCATAAAAATTTTGCACAGGTCTCATGCATGAGCTTTATTTTAGTTCATTGCATAGCTCTAGTGGTGGCCGTGATAAATGAAAAGATTTATACTTATAGCGCTTGCATAACTAGAGAAATTGTGTTTGTGGTAAGCGACAGATTTTATGCAAATCAAGTTGGAAACAGGATTTCTTCACTTAGGTAAACTTTGGGGATATAAAACTTTTCAATAACCAAGACCACCACAAGAGCTATGCAATGAACTAAAATGAAGCTCCTGAGCCCCGCGTAAACCTTTTATGGAGGGAAACGATAATTTCTTGTGATTTAGAGGGTCGAGCCGACTTAACATATATATCGCGTGTATAAATTAACCTCTTTTGACATAATCTTCAAGATCTCTAATTTCAGATTTCAATTTAGGGATAACTGTATCCTTGTAAAATTTCAAATATTGTATCATTTCTTTTTTAACCAGTGCCAATTCTTCTTCATGTCGCTTCATATTTTCAAATTTGTCCACTATCTTGCACTTGAGTCTCACAGATAAATCTAGAATTGTGTAGTTTAAATTAAGATACATTTTGCCAGTTATATAACCGGAGGTATTTGGCATTTACATGTAGAAAACTAAACGAATACGAGCAAAGGATGTAAATAACCGAGTGCCTTTATCTTTAACTACCCAAGCGCTTTATATAACTGTTGGATGAATTGATGGGCATTCAAACTCTTTGGGATTTATGGAGCGCTGGCCTTTGGAACTGGGTTTAGTTTCAATATTGAATAATCAAATAAGATATTTTTTAGATGAATGCAATAAGTGTACAATATATATTAACAGACCCTGTAAATAAATTGTAAGTCATTGTGCGCATGCATACTTGCTAGTTTTGTTGAATAACAAAACTCAGTATAATCATATACCATTAACTGTCCACGGAAACATTTCATCAACCAAACAAGATTCGTCGAGCGGCATCTTCTCTTCTCCGTAAAGCGCAAACTGCACAGCGTTATGCAGGTCAATGCGTTCGTTTATTTTCGTTTGATCCACCGACATCTTCTTTCTTAGTTTTGCCCTCATCTTTGAAGAAGCTAAAACAAGATAGATTTATGTATAAAAATTATATCCATGCATGTGCAGGCGCGTACATAATACAATTATGTCTGCAAGCATTCTGAAATAGAACTATAGAGTACATATAACAAACGAAAAAGTGGTGACCTTCCGAGGTGTTCAGTAACAACATATTGACGTTTCTACTGGAACCAATTAAGTCTTACTATAACGAAGGGCTTCACTCGAAATGTCAATATTTCATTATTGATGATTTGATCTCGGCAGTTCACAACATCTTTGTTTTGCTATATACACTCTCGAATAAGTTAAACATACCAGCCAGTTTGTTAATACTAGTTTTCCTTTGGTACATTCCAAATGACAACATTTCCAGTTCATTCTGGATTGCTTTCAATGTTCGGCGTAAAAACGAATCTTGTCCTTTATGTAATAACAAACGTGTTTCGACGCCAAGTTTTTTCATTAAAAATTCTAAGCGTTTTTGTTTCTCTCCTGCAGTTGTATATTTCCTTATGGCTTTCTTACTAAGAACATTAAAGTGTTCTTTTTCCAAAGTTCCATCAGCCGTCTCCACCAAGGTTGGTAATTGGCATGTATTGGAATTTAATTCGGCAGTAAGCAAGTAGACCTCTTCCTCATCGCTAATGCTGGAAGATGAATGACTTTCCAATTCTAAAAGCAATAAAACAGGCAAGTATATAATAAGCTAAAGAATTATAGTCTTAAATACAACATTCACACAACGCAGATAAGACCTTTGTTGAAGTGCTTAGTAGCACGTTATACAAATGAGAGAAAACCCTTTTTGGTGTTATGCATAGATATATTAACCTTTTGCAACAGTTTGAACATCATTCTTCCATTGCATAGCATCAACATCACTCCTGGCAAGATTTACTCCACGAAGCATCTCGTCCAATTCTAAGGTTGTACTATCGAGTGCTTTAAACGTCTGAACGAAATACAGTTAAATTTGTCATAAGCACAATTCAAAATTAAGAAGAACACATGTTGTTAGTTGGTTTGGGAAATTACAGAGAAATTACCAGAATACATAGCTCGACTCGGAAAAGAAACTTATATTTAAAATATAAAAATATATAAAAATATATTATTCTTACGTTCTAACTACCGATGACACAAAACCACAAACGTATTAAAGGGCCACAAAACGTATCAACTTCTAAGAAGTTATATTGATGTATGTAATGTGTATTTGGGAAAATTAATTGTATCAAGAACAGAAACATAAAACAAACCTTCGCGTATCTCTTACAAAGAGCTTCGGCCAAAGATACTATTTTCTTTTTGTTCCATGCTATTGCATATTCAGTTATCAACTCTTCACGTACTACAACAAATGTTAATCACAACATGCATACAATCACAATCGTTAAAATAGTTTAAAAAATAATATAATTTAGAAGGAGAAGTTCAATTTCAAAACGATTTCCAAAAAAACCCCTCAAAATCACATATAAAAATGTTTCTAAGCCCCAAGCAGGAATCGAACCTGCAACCTTCTAATAATGGCCAGTTACTAGACGCTCTAACCACTGAGCTATTGAGGTTCGGAAAATAAGAAACATTTACTGAGTACTTGAGTTTGACGAATGTCTACCGTCTAACCGTGCACATACACTACATTTATGCGCACCAATACTTGTTTTTAACGATGTATTGTATTATAACTTATTGGATTCATCTAAGCCCAACATGGCAAAATATTTATGTCGATAATTCAATATTGGGCGAGACCGAAGGTCGAGCCTAATATTAAAATTCGAGACTTAAATATTTTCCATATTGGGCGAAGATGAATCCAATAGGTGTTTTATTATACCAAACAAATAATCGTGCGATTGACAAGTAAATATACCTTGTGCACCTGTCTAAAGGTGGCTACTCAATATGTGCTCAATATGTAGTTGCCCTACATCGTAAAATATTGGGCTGGCACGTGATGCTAATGTAGACATTTGATTGGACGATTATTTGTGAGGAAATAATAATGTTGTATATTGCGCCATCATGTTTTAAGATAAACAGGGCTTTCGATCTTCTTTTTATATGGTAAAGTTAATAAAATCTAATCAAATTGTGACGTCCAAACTCAAAGATTTAATGATTCAAGCACAGTATCTGAATATACTGTATATTCTGATATTTTAACAGGGATATTAAAGCCCAACATACTGTAGAATACGAAACAATGGCATAGTATTAAAAGATACCATTAAAGTTTTAATACTATGCCATTGTTTCGTATTCTATGTTGGTCTTTAATATTCCTGTTAAACATAACGTACTACCATAACGTACTTACATTCAGGTAACATGTACTTCGTAGTATTGGATAACCTTGAAAGATAACTATTTATTTGTTCCACTTCCTCTCCCGTAGAGCACGCGGCACCTTCTTGCCATCTCCCACCCCACAAAACCTATAGTGTTTAAAACAGAACGTTTGTCAAAAAGGTAAACGCACTGACATTGAACAAGAACCTCGCAAACATCGCTTAAATATAATTAACCAATCAACCAATAGCCACAAATAAATAAATAATACCCTCTGGTGAAAGCTAAATTAGATTTCCTTTACAATATTTTAGATTTACTGGAAAATAAATACCTGACATGACCAGTTGTGTGCTTTTGCATGCATTACAGACAAAGCAGGCTTCATGCTTTCTTGCTCCATGTTGTTATTGGGAATGTTCTTGGCCCACTTCCAATACTTGCAGATGATATCCTCCCACATAAACTCCACATTATTTGGTATCATCATGTTGACACGGATAAAATTAGCATAACCATATATTTCTCCTTTAAACATATTAACAGCACACTGGGCAAGACCATGGCGACAACCAGCAATCTCTAATCCCGTTTCATCTAGATGAGATTTACGTTTGGTTTTGTTTCCAGCAGCTCGCCAGTTGCTTTCCCCACACTTTCCATTATCAGTAAAGTTCTATATAAAATTAAATAACTGACTTCAAAATACAATTCCACTCAATTCAATTCAAGAAAAAGCAGGGTACACTATATAACTCAGTCCAATATGTACAGAACCATGTCTTAAAAATCACTTCACAGATTGTGAAACAGAACTGAACGGTATTGTTACATACCTGGATATGTGCATGTGTGTAAATTTCCCCAAGATGATTATCTACATCATTATTTGATGCAACAAAAACATCTCCATAATATGACTCAACTTGTTTACTATACAAAAAAACAAAATGAGTAAGTTATATTGTTAATTGCTCATTAAAGTCAACTGCACTTACAAAATATTACTTTCAAAGGCCTAACATATAGCCCCAAGAGAAAACATACCTGTAAGAAAACAGTATGTACAGAGTCAAATAGAACTAGTATTAACAGTTGACAATAAAAATCAACAAATATGTCACTGGCACATTACAGAAAAGGTCTATTGATTGTCAGTATTGAAAAAAATGTATATTGAACTAAAATTACCTGCCTGATCTTTTATATCGGTACAATTTCATGTTGCCATCAACATGACAGGAATGTTGACCAATACTGCAACTGGGGCAATTAAGCCATTCTTTTGATTGCACTCTGTCTAACTCGTACTTACAATACTTCCACTCCCGAAATGCTTTGGTGAAAGTTCGAGGATTGACTCTACCAATCTACATATTTACATGTAAACAATATTGAAAATGTTACTGTTGTGGTGTTAGAAGTGTTCTTAAAATACAGAACTTGAGTGCATAAGAGATAATGTACAATAAAAAACTACATGTTTGTGAAAAGTGAGCATCTAGGCTAGTGTAGTCTTGAGAAAGACTGTTGTTGATGTTAGTGCCTGATGTTTTGTTGTTTTTTATTCCCAACAACAGAAACAAATACCAACAGCACCACTCACGAACAACATCCACCTCCAACACAACACACACCACAGATACCACACATACCACAATCATGATTCATGACATAAAATGAACCACAGACATAAATACAGATGAACCTGGCAGAAACATGTCACTTGACTCTGAAGATGACCACCACTGAGGCCATCAAAATGTCAGTCACTAGCATCAACAACAGCCTTTCTCAAGACTGCACCTAGATGATCAATTTTCACAAACATGTACTAATCCAGAGGTTCAAACCATTTACTTTATAAAAAGACTGTGTACAGTACCCATTACTTAATCATTCCTTGTATAGACCTTATTCAAAAATGGCCGCCGAATTAGAATTCTTTTATGTGCATATAAATATAGCCCTTATGACCTCGTTTTAAAGTAAAAATTCTTTTGAATTTCACACATGTATTAAAACGAGTTCATAAGGGCTAATTTATATGTATATAAAAGAATTTTAATTTGGTGGCCATTTTTAAATAAGGTCTACTGTATAAAGATACAGTATTAGAATATATTATTAAATTATATATTAAATAACATGCAATACAACACAGTTTAATGACATATATTTCTGATAAGCCTAAAACATACCCTGCCATTTGCAAGAGAGAGATCCTCAAGTGACCTAACAAAACTGCTTTCAGAGCATCCAGGCATCCGTTTCTGAAGTGTATCCCACAGCAAAAACAAGTCTTGTGCAAACAGTGTAGTAAGACTACTTGGACTTGCTGGCCAGTATCCATTATGTAGTACATCTGCCAGGGTTATTGGTGACAAATATGAACAAGTACTGCATTTAAATGTGGTATTGTTAACTTCAAAACGTCCTGAAATAAACAAAGTAAAGAATTAATGAATTATCAAAAAATGAAAAAATGTGCAATGCACTGTAATTACTTTACTCCCTATCAAATTTCCACCCCACTACGTGCATGTAAATATGCCACAGTAATTTCATTTCATATATTAAATACACTGTAGTACTTCATATATACAGTACTGTTAATACTATACCTTGTGAGGTAAAAACAGTTGTCATTTCTGTTTTTGGAAATGAATCAAACGTGCTGATATTACCACAGCCACAACATGTTTTCTTCATGGCAGGGAAAGAAATATAGCAGTCTATAATAAGTAAATAAAATAGGGTTGCAATCAAAAGCAATAAAATAGGAGAATATAGAGTCACAATGTCCACTTTCCTTCACTTCTGCTCTCTGCATTGTGTTGAGGTGTGTTCTTTCCGTTCTTGGAATGTATTCCAAATTAGAAATCCAGTAGACAAAATTATGGGTAACTGTGTTCTAATTTGGGAACTATTCATGTTTAGAAATTTATAGACAGGACTACGGAAGCGTATAAGTATCATCCGAAAATCCGAGATCCGAAAATCTGGAAATCCGAAAATCCGAGATCCGAAAATCCGAGATCGGAAAATCCGAAAATCCGAGATCCGAAAATCCAAGATCCAAAAAAATACAAAATCTGAGACACAAGCCACTAAACATAACATTTATTTTTAATGGCGAGAGTTCCCAATCACAATAATGATCACTATGAGGACCGAGATGATTTAATTCGCAGTTACTTTTATTCTGGTTACACATATGCCGAGATAGTTCTTTTATTGAACGAGCGGCACAACGTCCAGCTCAGCGTACCTCATTTAAAAAGGAATTTAAAAAGACTGAGGCTAAGAAGAAGGAACTTAGACTTTGACATAGACAATGTTATTCAGTGTATCTCTAACGAACTTAAAGGAAGTGGTTCATCGATGGGTTATCGAGCCATGCATCAGAAGCTACGAAGCGTATATAATCTCCAAGTAGATCAGCAGACAGTTCGTTTATGTCTCAAGCAATTAGATCCAGAAGGTGTTGAAGACAGGTCTCGACGAAGATTACGCCGTCGCGTCTATGTTTCAAAAGGGCCAAATTATCAATGGCATATTGATGGTTACGACAAACTTCGTCCATTTGGATTTTTTATCCACGGCTGCATAGATGGCTTTTCAAGGAAACTTTTGTGGCTGGAAGTCGCGGAGAGCAATCATGATCCAAAGCTTATCGCAAATTATTTTGTAAAAAGTGTGACTGCTATCAGCGCCATACCAAATGGGATACGAGCTGATAGGGGCACGGAAAATGTCATTGTCGCAGCCATTCAAAGATGGTTGTACTGGTCGATATTTGGTGACAACGAAGCGTATAATAGTTTTCAGTATGTTCGTTCAACCTCCAACCAAAGAATAGAGTCATGGTGGTTATTCTTGCGACGATATGGAGGAGCCAATTGGTGGATTAATTATTTTAAAGACTTGGGAGACAGCGGTGCGTTTAATGATGAAGATCCAATACAACGTGCTTGTTTACAATTTTGCTTCATGAACATAATTCAGAAAGAGTTGGATTCAATTCGAATCAGATGGAATTCCCATAAAATTCGATCAACCCGCCACCAAGAGTGCCCACCCGGCAAGCCAGATGTGCTCTATCATTTACCAGACATTCAGGGTGTGCAAGATTATAAATTCCGTTTTAATAACCGTCTTCTGGAAATGATACATCCACTAAAGCGCGAAAAAAACACTTTTGGTTGTGAGAGGGTCTTTGCAGACGCATTCCGTTTATTAATGGAGGGAAACGGTTGGCAAACACCAACTACAAATGATGAAGCCTTAGTACTTTATGGTAATCTTGTAACTGCATGCACTGAACAAGTTTCACAGGAATAAACATGCATGTGGTGAGACAGAGGAATATAGCAATCAAACAAGCATAAATACAAACAAAAAAAGATATTTCTTTTACTTTTTGTCTTTTCTTAAGTACAACTCAAAAATGTTAAGTTTCAATACCTTACAGATAATACAATACAAATACAGTATTCCTGAGCATTGTCACGATGTGTATAAATGCAGACAAAACATAGAACGATATAAGTATAAAAACAAAATATTAACTTAAATTTCAACATAAGAGTAATTCGACTTAATATATACAAAGTACCTAAAAAGATGGCGAATGTACGATTCAACATGCATGCCTATATTTTGGATATTTTTGCTGATCTAATTACCATGAATTTAGTGTCACAGCTTCATTCTTGTGTTCCAATTTCAATGTTTTCGAAATGATCTCTTCTCTTAAAGTGCCTATATAATATGAAACGAAATTTCACTTTAGTTTTTAAAAAAAAATTGTATTTGGAAGAACACCTAAGAAAATGAAAAATGGCTTTCAAATCTTATCCCGTTCTTGCATGAGAAATTGGCTATGCAAGTTGAGCAATGAAATCACACATTGTATGTGGGTGAAAACGGAAAGTCAGTTTGTTTGACAAAACTGAATCAAACGCTGAAAATTTTCCTTGGGGTATGGTCTAATTACATCTGCCATGTGTTGTTTCGTGAAGTTAAAATGATTGATTTCCCGTTTCTCCCACATACGATCTAAAAACGTTTTTTTATTATTTTAGGTGTTCTTCTAAATTCAATCTTAAAAAACCAATGTGAAATTTCGTTTCATAGGCACTTTAATTTGCAAGATATAAAATTAAACCTTTCTCTAGCAATTATAGTTAAATCGTCGTCAAAGTCGTCACCTTTATCCGTACGTTGTTAAAAATCGAAACACGTGTATGTAAAATATTACAAAAACTGGCAACTGGCGCCTCAATGCAATGTTGAACATTAAGGCTGTCAAGGCAATAAGGCATATACATGTGTAGGAAACGTTGACATAGCTTTAGGTTTAAATATGAGCGCTCTAGCAAAAGTCCTTATATTCATGTCAGTAAATGGTTGTTATGCTTCGAGGAGCATAACAACGATTTATTCCGAGGCTTTCACACACCATTAGATCACTACCTGTGGTGAAAACTAGAAACCGCTTGAGTTGATTACCATCTAATCCTTTAACGAATCTTTTCAAGTAGCCGAGTACCACTCTTTCATCGTCTGTCGAGGGTTCGCCCTTGAGGATTTGCAGGACCTTTTTTGTGGTCGGCTCAAGCTTCAGATATACCTCGTCGATACCATGTGTCAGACTTTTCTTGAGGGGTTGTAGAATGGCACTCCATCTTTCTGTGATGTAACTCGGTTTTTGGATAATTTCTTTGTGGGCTAATTTAATGAAGATTTCTTTGATGTTGCCGTCATTAGGTAGCTGCCTCACATCATAAACGGATAAGATATCCATGATTTCTTCACTTCCACATTCCAAATTTCCAGATAAACATTGCGTTATGGCATCTGCTTCGTCGTTTGCAACGAATTTCAGCAATTCAGCAAGCAAGTCCTCTTCGGTAACCGATTCTTCTCCGTGAAGAACTACTCTTATGAAAACGCGAGAAAGAGATGTGGGAAAGTAATTACATTGCACAAAACCTTTCAAAAGGAATAATGCAATAGCTTCCCATTCTTCTGCTTGGTAACCATGACGTATTGTTGGAACTCTTACTTTTGTTCCAACCGTCAAAGCATCGTAGAACTTTTCCCAGAACATAGCAATGACATCTCGAGTAACCCCTACTCCAGTTCCCTTTTCACTTGTGCCTCTGTTATTGATTACATGAAAGGCTATGCGAAGGCCGATGTCGTGCAGACTTTTGTTTTCCTTGAATCGTTTGATGATGTCAGTTAACACTGTGCTACGATGAATTGTAACTTGAACTGTTTCATCATGATCTGTGGCTTGACTTGTAAAAGCATCCGAAGATGTATCTTCTTCAGTGATTTCCAGGGATACCTATAGATGAATGTAAAATATGAAGATCGGTGATATTATACTGCATGTAAGTACTATTCCAAGTAATGAACCATAACGGCGGGCAAATCGAGAAAACTCTACTCGACAGCAGCTAAGGTTCTTCTCTGAGACAAGTGACGGTATAGGAATGTGTTAACACACCAAATTTTGATTATCCATTTTGGGAATTGTTATAGGGTAGTATTGCATCATGGAACTGTTTTGGGGAACAAGTTCTTCGTCCACATAGGCCCAAAACAACCCATGATGTAATGCCAACCTTATCATCATCCAGTCTCCTGCGCAATTCCGAAATGGGTAATAATCGATGGTAAAATGTAAATATTAATTGACCTATATGGCTATACGAACATTGTTTTGTTGATGTGGAAAGTTCTGAAGTATATTATTTTCGTACATGTATGTATTTAAATATTATATTTATAGCAATAATAAAGATTGTACCTCGTCATTGACGTTTTCCAAATTGACGGTTGGACTAACCAAAGGAGGGGCCGAAGACGGTACTGGGTCATCCATTTGCTCCATGTAAAGCATAGTTTGAGGCACAATAGTTTGTGTCGGATACATCAATGTCTTCGAGTGTGTTCCAGTCACGGCGAAGAGCGCAAAATGCGGTGGATTTGCCTGTAGGGAACCAACCCAGTCATAAACTGATTGCATTACAGAATTGGCATGAAAAGCACGAGTTATAATACCACAAGACAACTACATGGTCTTCTTCCACTTGTGGTTCTTTTGACACCTTTGCTTCCCTTTCACGTCTTAACAGCTCTCTTTCTCTAGCAGCTTCTATTTTCTTGTCTTTTTGTTGATCTTCTTTGAGTGATTTGCTATACTCTTCATTCTGCTGCTCAATTAGCTCTCTTCGTTCCATACTCCATTGGGCCAATGGCAATGGTGTAACTTCAAGGCTAGTGGCATCTTTAATTTCACCAACATGAAAATCTATTGGATCTTCAAATGGAGAGTAAGCAAACAGTTCGTCTACCGTGTTTTCACAGTCAATTTCAATGAATGCATCATGTACAAAATCTTCGAGCATTTCCTTAGATGTACTTTCAGCAGACTTACTTTCAACCACTTTCGAAGAACTCGTAAGTGTCACACACGGAGATGTTTCTTTCCCTTCAATAGATTTATCGGCCTCTCTGTTGCACGCATTGGCCTTGGGTTTTACATTTGTCATCAAGTATACTCTTGGTGTGTTGCCTTTAGAAACAGATGCATGGTTGCGATAGTTTTCGACGCTGAATTCTTCACCGTCTATAAATGACACTAGATCACCAGAGTAATTGCCGAGAAAAACATCTACATCTTCTAAAGACAAGCCCTTGCGTTTGTTGACTCCTTTAGGAAAGAATAAATCTTTACATACACTCAATACTTCATGATACGTTGCATTGCGACTGAAGTCTTTTAATCTTGTTCCACCCCCCTGTGGAAACTTGACTTGACGGTATTCATCTTTAGTTCTTCCATGTCTCCATCCAATTTCCAACTTTAATGTTTCCTTCTTCACAGCACTTGCACCTTTCGTTTCTTTTTTGCGTTTTTGATTTTTTGCTTTAAGAAAATCTTTCAATTTTTCAATTGCGACAAGTTTCGTATCCGGGGCAGTAAACGAAGCTTGCAAGGCTCGTCTGTCACCAATTGTGACACCAAGACTGTCAAAATCTTTTTCGGTCAACTTCTTGGCAGCATTAGTATCAATCTAGAAATTATACAGAATTAAAGTAACTGAATAGATGTATACTCAAAGTTTCAGACCACAAGTAGATGCCACTTTTCTCTCTGGAACCCTCAACCTTAAGTTAAAGGAGTCCCTGAGACTCCCATGAGGGATTTTCGAGGGAAAACCATGTCAAACCAAAAAGTATTTTAAATTTTCTTCTAAATACAGAGTTAAAACTCGGTCTGTTACGACTGAAGAAATCCTAAGCTTGGTTCCAGATTATACTCGGATTTCAACTTTACTTACAAAATTAATTTTGTTTTGGTAACAAATTAATTAATTGTGTTTATCACTCCAATTGTAGATTAACAGGATACTCTGTCAACTGGAGTGATATCTGCTGTTCATTGACTGGGGCAAAGATTGAAGCCAAACATGGTGGACATGTAGGCCTGAAGTACGTATAGTTCCTGTCTCCTCCATGGTCTTTTGACCAAATCAGACTTTAATACCAGACCACGTAGGCGACTGGAACAAAACGTACTTCAGGCATACATGCCTGACACGTTGTCCGCCATAAAGTTATCACTCCAGTTATATCCAGAGCTCACTGACTGACAGGATAGAGGCACAATTGACCGTACCGAAAAAAATGGCAACTTGTACATTTAACCACAATCCTTTGCGCATAGTAAATATTGTTTCTGAAAATACTCATTAATAATTCATGAAGAAAACACACAAGAAATCATGACCGTGAAGGTTGTATATCTGATACAAACCACGCGTGGTTGTGGTTGTATATCAGTGGTTGTATATCAGGTCTATCTCAGCTCTAAAACATTGAAATTGAGCTTTTTCTGAATTAATCTGAACAAATATTACTCATATTTACATCAAAGACTCGAATTCGAATTACTCATTTAGATCAAAGAACTGAATTAATCTGAACAAATATTACTCATATTTACATCAAAGACTCGTGTCCGTGTTGTATTGGATATGAAAAGCTCTCGCCTTAGGCTCGAGCTTGTATATCCAATACAACACGGCCACTCATATTGCAAATAGTACTTATAGAATTATCGGAAGATAGGTCCTTAAAAAGATGAACTTTGGTAGAAATGAAGTTCTTGTTTACTTAATCCATCTAGCTTAGCATGATAAACAATGTTTAGTCGTTATTTGAGCTGATTTGAGATCGCAAAGCATTGTGGTTAAATCTGCCATCTTTTTCGGTACCGTCAATTGATAAGGGTTTCAGTTCGGAGGGCCTACTGCTTAAGGGTGTTCAGACATTTATTTTGACCTGTTGCTAGGGAAAACTTGATTTGACCACAGACCTTCTAGAGCTTTACAAATTTGATCCCTATGCTAGAAATGCTAGATATTCTGCACGCAGTGTATATGAATGAAGTTCTTTCGTTTGATGACGTCATACAGTGACGTCAGTGACGTCATTGTGACGTTATTGAGATAAGAAAAAACCTATAATTTCTGCCAACTTAAACGTTTTGCTAATTAAAAAAGTTTCACTAAAACCAGAATTATGTGCAAAAAAAGATGCATGCGTTTCTTAATTGAGCAAATCTTAATGACTTTATGGCCGTTTTAATGAAATTTTAAGGGATATTTTTAACAAAAAATAGAATATCTTTGTCATTTTTGGTTTATTCATAAAATCCATGCGTACTTTTTGGGAGAAATGTTTTCCCTAGGTGTAAACGAAAGAAAGGTAACGATTCGATAAATACTCACAGAAATTATAGGAATCTTGTGAGCTCATGTTTTTGCGACTCATTGCCACTCAACCTAGCCTGAACGAATCAGGCGCGAGCCCTCCTCCTGCCCCTGCCTGATCGGAGCTTGCCAGCTAAATTGCGAGTTCAGCCGTGGTTCGAAGCCAAGAATGCTCGAAAAGTCGTCTTGTTCTACATACGAAGTTAAAAGTTGATGTCCACTGTCTTCGGAATGTTTAATTTATGGTTCATCAGCTCTGCAGATTTCTAAATTCTGGTATTCAATCCAAATATCTCGACGTGACGACGTCCTTCGTTTATTTTTCCATCTATCGCCGTCTGTGTAGCGAGCACTGCCGTAATATATCAACAACGAGTTTGAGTGTTTCATCAGGGGATGCAAACACGAGAAAACATGATAAAGCACGAGGCCGAAGGCCGAGTGGTTTTATTGTTTTCGAGTGTTTGGATTCCCCTGATGAAACACGATAAACGAGTTGTTGACATGGCATCTCAATCGAGCGATTTCAATTACAAAATACAATTAAAATAAACCCTCAAGAGATTTTATTCTTGAGTGTGTGTAAAATTTATTCATACAGCAACTTGTTTATTTTGCATAGATAATTAAGATCTTAAGAATTAGATGAACACCGGTTTTCATCTAATATCTTGGGCTTTACTGGAGTATCCAACTTCAATCAGGTGATTGAATGAACTATTGTAATTGGCTGATTATCTCATGAATTATTAATGAGTTTGAGATCTATATATATTAACTGGACTGCAGGTCCACAATACTTTTGTATTACATGAAGTGTCCCCAATTGAACGGCACCATCTTTGATTTTCTGGTTTGCTGATTGGTTAATTTTAGACCTAACAAGATGGCGTCTGATGGCGTGTAATTGGGCCATTTTTTGTGGGGCACCCGCAGTCCAGTGGTACCGAAGTTCTTCAACTCTTCAAGTGTGTTTGCCAGCGACATTCTACAGCAAAGGAATAGTTTTCTTTTGTTTTGGTACTTTTTCTCACAAACTTGCTCGGCTCTTTTCGTTTTTTTGTTATCATTTTATGCCTTTTTGCCATGTATAAGTACAAAAATATGTTTTTGTGAAAAGATTTCTCTGACCGGAAGTAATGTCCTTAGCAACTGGTTGCCTAGCAACGAAATACGTCCGAATACCCTTAAAGTTGTTGTCTGAGAAAAGTCTAACCATTTACTAGTGTCGTTGCAAAGAGAGCACTTTTTCTCAATTGTTTTATATTCAATAAGACCAGAGTGTTAGCCAACCAAGGATTAAACCTGGGTGTCCCAGCTCATAAACAAGTGCGGTAAGCACATGTATTAGTATACCGTACTGGTAAATATAATCATGTATGACATACAATATAATATAATTCGAACAAATTTACTGATGATGACCACTCCCAGGTTGACAATCTTGGCAAGATCTGGGCAAGAAAATTTATTTTTTTTATCTTGGCAAGATCTTGTGCTAGTTGTATGATAACTGGGATGATGTAGGGGGCTGAGCTTCTGGAGCTATATCTTTGAAATGTCCCATTATGGTTACTGATCAAAGCTTCTCTTAACCAGGCATTGTCTGTTTGGGACACCAAGTGGCTGTTGATTCCACACCTACGTACAAGATAATATGGAAGGCAGCCCACCTAAGAGATTTCAAACCCTGCTTTGGGTTATGCAGCACATTAAATTCAGCTAGACCTTCACTTGTGTATTGGTCAGGCTCACTGACTGCAAGAATACATTTTTGGTGTTTCCTGCAACATAGCAGCACATGTGTCGACTGGGTTGTCGACTTGCGGTCGCTGTACTTGACCACACTGACAATTTATTCATAGTCTGTTGACCTTTATATGCGATGCTCCTCTAATTTATACACAACTACAGTACAAAACTACAGAAGCGAAACCTACCTTTTGCTTCTTTATATTTTGCAGTACGTCCTGCCTTACTTTTCTTTTTTTCAGAAATTTCACCACCTTTGAAATTCATGTTCAAGTGAACGATAGTTAGTCGCTCGCATAAATAGGATTTTAAGAATTAGAATTAGTTTATGTACGCCGCTGTCACCATAATATGATATAAAATACAAACCTCATTGTCCGATTCGCTTGAGTCGCCTTCAATGCCTTCGCTTCCATTCGACGCCATTTTGAACTGAACAAAATACAACCGCTGATCACAACTTGGATTTTCGGATTTCCGGATTTTCGGATTTCCGGATCTCGGATTTTCGGATTTTCGGATCTCGGATTTTCGGATTTTCAGATCTCGGATTTTCGCATTTTCGGATCTCGGACTTTCGGATTTCCGGATTTCCGGATTTTCGGATCTCGGATTTTCGGATTTCCGGATTTTCGGACCTCGGATTTTCGGATGATACTTATACGCTTCCGTACAGGACTCAATCCTGCCAAATAATTGTGTCACTCAAATATAATTATATTAAATTGAATTGAATACATACTGACCTTCTTTCCCATTCAACTATACATGTACAGTATTTGTATGTCAAATATACATGTAATACAGAATAATTTACAGTATATCTACTGTATTATATTTCTACACATGCACAAATGTGCAAAAACAATTACTTAATTCTCATACATATACATGTATGTAGTTTTATTGTCAGGTTCACTTGACCTCTCAGTGCATCATTGTGTAGTTTGAAAGTTTACTGCCAAGCATCAAATTATAATCAAACATTAATAATTCAAAATTTGGAAATGCATGATTATAAAATTGGAAACTTGGCAACAAGACTTCCAAACTGTGCACTGAAAAGTGAGCTGAAATAGAGAATAAATGACTCACACAACATACCCACTTCAATCATTTGTCCATCCTCAGCTATAGCCTGTGATGATTGAATAGGCCTAAAATGCTTTTCAAACCATGCTTGTCTGTCATGAAAAGGTTTATGGCTGTGATGAGTCCTGTCACATTGATGGCACAGCATCTGAATGTTACCACACTGATGACATCTGATGATAGCTGGCTGATTAAAACAGATGGAGCAAAGAGAATCTTCGGGAATAAATTCAAGTCCAACCATGATTTCAAACATTTGAGATCTGTATTCTTCCCATGTTGTGTTAAGTTCTGACATACGGTCAGACCATGTTTTTATATTTTGTTTACTTTGTAAAGCAAACTGGTCACTGCATTCAGAAATCATGTTCTCCAGTTCAGCATCTACAGTAAAGATATAATGTGTGACATCTGGTAATTAACTTTTAATATTAAATAAATTAGATGTTATGCAGTTACTGTAGCTGTACCTTATAATATTGTTAGAAAATCAACAAGTGCATACATGTATACACTATTATTGTGTAATTTAACCATACATACATACATACATACATACATACATACATACATACATACCAATGTCAATGTCTATTTGAGGCTCACAGTCTTCATGCAATTCAATATTTTGATCATCATGTCCAATTGCTTTGTGTTGTTGCAAATCATCTAGAGAGGCAAAGATATTTAAAGTACTGGTTGTAGATATAATATATCTTTTTGGTTTATCAGAGATTAATGTTTCCATTTTAGTGCTTACTGTACATGTATGTACAACAGAATGGCAAGTAATTTATTTAATCATATTTATTACTGTCAGCACAATACACACCTTTGGTTGCTTTGGAACGTGGTCTGTATGGTGTGTGCGTTTCCCGGCTATCTGTCCCAACTTTAACAAAATGAAAATGCGACGGTTTACGCTGCTTTTTTGGCTTGTTTTGGCCGGCTATAAGAGCCAATCCTGCATTCACAGCTGCCTCAAGTGTATCGGATATTCTTCTTTTACAAGCTGAAATAAAGTTATTTTCAGTAATTTTAACATAACAGCGCGTGACAACGTAAGATGTGTTTGTCAAAAAGCAGTTACACAGACATAACAAACAAATATAGACAATGATATATTGAGTATAAATATGCTTACGTTTAGGTTTCTCAGCCATTTTGACTTTTCAAGAATGCGCAGATCATGACAATTTTATGTAGTTATGAGTTTCCCCTGGATAGATCATAATCATCTATTTGCCATTTTTTGTCAAATGATTATATTCATCTATTTAAGGCTGAGACTGTGTTGGGCTGGCTCGCTCGCTCACTGGCTCACTGGCTCGCTCACTGGCTCACTGGCTCGCTGGCTGGCTCGCTGGCTGGCTCGCTGGCTCGCTGGCTCGCTGGCTCGCTGGCTCGCTGGCTGGCTGGCTCGCTGGCTGGCTGGCTCGCTGGCTCGCTGCCTGGCTCGCTGCCTGGCTCGCTGGCTGGCTCGCTGGCTGGCTCGCTGGCTGGCTGGCTGGCTCGCTGGCTGGCTGGCTCGCTGGCTGGCTCGCTGGCTGGCTCGCTCGCTGGCTCGCTGGCTGGCTCGCTGGCTGGCTCGCTGGCTGGCTCGCTGGCTGGCTCGCTGGCTGGCTCGCTGGCTGGCTCGCTGGCTGGCTCGCTGGCTCGCTGGCTGGCTCGCTCGCTGGCTGGCTCGCTCGCTCGCTGGCTGGCTGGCTCGCTGGCTGGCTGGCTCGCTCGCTGGCTCGCCGGCTGGCTCGCTGGCTGGCTCGCCGGCTGGCTCGCTTGCTTGCTCGCTTGTTTGTTTGTTTGTTTGTTTGTTTGTTTGTTTGTTTGTTTGTTTGTTTGTTTGTTTGTTTGTTTGTTTGTTTGTTTGTTTGTTTGTTTGTTTGTTTTTGTTTGTTTGTTTGTTTGTTTGTTTGTTTGTTTGTTTGTTTGTTTGTTTGTTTGTTTGTTTGTTTGTTTGTTTGTTTGTTTGTTTGTTTGTTTGTTTGTTTGTTTGTTTGTTTGTTTGTTTGTTTGTTTGTTTGTTTGTTTGTTTGTTTGTTTGTTTGTTTGTTTGTTTGTTTGTTTGTTTGTTTGTTTGTTTGTTTGTTTGTTTGTTTGTTTGTTTGTTTGTTTGTTTGTTTGTTTGTTCATTTGTTGTATGTTTCTTTGTATGTCTGTCTGTCTCTCTCTTCCAGAAAATGATGAAAATATTTTCATCAAAATTTGTGGAAAGAATCGACATCTACATGGTGTATCCATTAAATTTTTGTTTGATTTTTATAAAAAATGGCTTAGAATTGTAAAAATCATTACAGTACCTGTTGAAAATATACTTGACTGCACCCTTTTTTACATAAGTCAATACAATAACATGTAATCACAAACAAGCAGAGTACTAAAACAATGGTCTTGTCAGTTTCATGGCGGTTTGCAAAATGTGCATTCATGGACCAAAGAACAAGGTTAGGTATTACGTTGTTTCTGACTTATATCCCTACAGTATAAGTATAAATAAGTATAAGGGTTAAAATTAAATAACTCACTGGCTGAGATATACATGTATGCTATCTCTGAGTGCACTCTTGTGTTGCCCTAAATAAAACCCTGAAAGTATTCGGAACTGAAACACTATTTTCTGCATTTTGATGTATAACCATGTACAGTGTATATTAATATATGTATGCAAAATGATGTGTTGTATTTAAAAGTGTTTCACTTTGTTCAGCATTTTGTTTTATCTTTCTAGGATTGCAATGATTTCAAGGCCGGCGACATCTTAAGATCAAAAACACAATTTAAAGCACTTGATGAGACTGGTGTTTTTGGCAGAGCATGCAGACATGGCTTTCCAAAACAGTTTCTCAGTTTGAAGCATGGTGAAAGGTAAACAAAGATTTAACAGTGTTTAATTATGCTATACAGGTACATGTAAGGGTGCAATTGTTTCCTGTTGTTTTGATCGTGTTGACTATTTACATTTTTACTGATTTTAATTTTGGTTTAGCCGCGCGAGGACTAAAGCCTAGGCCGCGCGAGGACTGAAGTCGAGGCCACGCGAAGACTGGGACACACTCGTGAACGAACGTATCGAAAACGTTTTTTGTTGTTTTTCTGTTAAAAAGGACTATACTGTCATCTGTCATTGTTGATAGCTTCTACGCCTTTGTGAAGCGAGTAAAGTCAAAATAAAGTTAAAAATACAGTCGTCTATAGTTGTCACAACATTAGTTGGTCCTTCGAGCCGGATAAGAGAACTAACGAGTCTGAAAGATGCCTGAGGTGAGCAACATCAAGAAATATCGATCGAAGAGAAAGGTTGCAAAATCAAGCGTGACAAGAAACGCAAACCGTATTAAAGAGTTAATCGCTGACAAGGGCAGCACTTCCAAGGTACGTCAGTATGCTAAGGGTCTTGAAGAAGCGAGAGAAAAGGCTCGTAACTTAACTAAAGAGTTAGAAGAGCTCGATCCTGAATCTATTGAAGTCGACGGTAACTGGCTTGAGGAGGTAGAGTTCGATGTAACCGAATGCCTAGGTGACGTGTCTGACTATCTTCTTGAGGCAAGCAAAGCTGAGTCCCCGAGTAATCAGGAACATTCAACCAGTGTACAAAGTCTTCCAGTCCAGTCGGGAGAGTCGCACTACGGCTGGAAATCCTGATAAGTGGCCATATTTCTGGGGTATATTTAGCTCACTTGTTGATCAAAACAAGTCGCTATCAGGTTCAATTAAGTTGGCTCATCTAAATAATTCTGTTAATGATAAAGTCAGGGCAGTGATTTCATGTTTGACCGGGGAGTCTGGGGACTATGAGAAGGCAGTTAAATTGCTAACTGATAGGTATGGGGGCCCTCGTGAGGTTGTAGATGCTCATTTGCGCCGCATAACCAATTGGCCAAATATTAAGGAAAAAGACCGTGAAGGATTTGAACGGTTTGCCGACGCGCTACAGGCTGCAGTGTTTGCTTTAGACCGCCCAGATTACAGTCATGAGCTACGCAGCATTCCTCTTTGCACGCAATTAGTTCGCAAGCTACCCACCAGTGAGAAAGATGAATGGGTGCGGCAAATAGAGCACAAACAGGTGTCTGAAGATGTAAAGGGTTTAGCTGAATGGGCCCAGGCACGAGCGAAAACATTGTGCAACCGCGAGCGCTATAATGAACAGCCGACAAATCCACCGAGGGGTAACTTTAATAAAGGTACTCAGCAATTTCAGTCAAAATTTCAGCAAAGGTGCCAAACGATGCTGACATCTTTTGATAAAACGCCTAGAAAATGTGCTTTATGCGATGATGTCAAGCATGCAGAGGCAGAATGTCCGACATTTTTAGCCGCAGATGTCAATAAGCGCTGGGACATAGTTAAGTCTAAAAGGGTCTGCTTTGGCTGCTTAAGGCGTGGTCATCAGCGACGCCAGTGTACTAGTCTTCTATGCGGAGTAGATTCCTGTAAGAAAGGTCATCAGCTGCTTCACGTCGCGCCTAAGGTTCCTCTTGTTGACGAGCATGAAAATAAGGTCCGCTGTGGTAAAGCGCAAGCAAACGTGGTGAGCGCTAGCAAAGTTGCACTAAAAACCGTCGCTGTCCCGTTTGTTAGTGACTCTGGGCAAGTGGTTATGAGGGCCGTACTCTTAGACTCTGGGAGCGAAACGACGTTAATCCGAACCGGGTTTGCAAATCAACTAGGTATTCAAGGTCCAAAACAAAACCTCGCTGTTGAGGCAGTTGGGGGGATTTGTACAACTGTTAAGTCACAGCGCGTGCGCCTGCCTTTTGCGCCGTCAGTAACGAAAGAGAATGTATGCACATGGACTATTAGGAACATTTGGACCCCTATGCAGGCTATTAACTGGTCGGAGATTAAGCAAAAGTATGAACATCTGCGTGACGTTTCAGTCGAGTCAGTAGGTGAGATGACGGTGGACGTGTTGCTTGGATTAGATGCTGGAGCCTTGATGGCACCGTTGGAGGTCAGACGCGGGGGACATACAGAGCCGTATGCTGAGTTGACGCCTTTGGGTTGGGTGATCGCCGGTCCAATCCCACCTGCCAGTGGTCCGAGAGAGCGAATACTACGCGTGCAGGTGTCAGAAGCTGACGAGGATGCCAACCACCAGCTACGCAAGTTGTGGGAAATAGACATCTTCGGAGTTCGTGGTGAGACAGCTCCATCGTATACACACAGCGAACAGAGAGCGGTCGATGTACTGGGTCAGACATGTCGCCAGGTAGAATCAGGTTACGAACTTGCGCTTCTGTGGAAAACTGACAGACCACCGTTACCAAACAACTACGAGACAGCCTTGAACCGTTTGTAGTCCGTGGAACGCCGTTTGCAGAAAGACCCTAAACTAGGAGAGGGTTACTGCAAGGCTATGAATGCATATTTAGAGAAAGGGTTTGCACGTAAACTGTCGCCAGAGGAACGTGCCATAGACGGGGAACAATGGTTGCTGCCACACCACCCTGTGATCAGCTCACACAAGCCGTTGCCAAGAGTTGTCTTCGATTCCGCTGCAAAGCATGGCGGTGTCTGCCTCAACGACTGCCTTGAAGCAGGACCTAGTCTTCACAACGATCTTCCAGGTATCTTGTTGCGGTTTCGCGAGAGACCAGTTGCACTCATGGGTGAAGTTTCTGACATGTTTTGTCACGTTCGTTTGAGACCAGAAGACTGCAGGTATCACCGGTATTTATGGCGTGATATGGATCCGACGAGACTGCCAGATGTGTACGAGATGAACTGTTTGGGGTTTGGAGACAAGTCATCACCGTGCGAAGCAAACTTTGCCGTGATACGTACGACGGAAGACAACAAGGAGCAGTGGCCAGAAGCAGCTGCAGTAGTAAAACGTGATATTTTCGTGGACGACCTTTACACTTCCTGTGCCCGTGAACCGGAAGCGGTGACTTTGCGTAAATATGTTACGGACCTTATGGCCAAAGGAGGGTTTCCAATGCGCAAGTGGCTTTCCTCATCACCCGAAGTGTTATCGACAATACCGGAAGCTGAACGAGCTGTTCCGAATGAAACCCTAGAGCTGGGAGAGTTGCCGTCTGGACGAGCTCTTGGTGTCAGATGGGATGCGCAATCAGACACTCTTGGATTTGCATTTCCTCATATTGATCGTCCACCAGCACAACGCACGAAACGTGGTATTCTTGCTAGACTGGCAGGCTTGTACGACCCACTTGGATGGTCGAGGTCGAGCCTGTTCACTGTGCGAGCAAAGATCATGCTGCAACGCACGTGGTCCCGAGGTCTAGACTGGGATACACCTTTGCCAGCCGACCTTGCAGCTGAATGGACAAAGTGGGAGGAGGAAATAGCTACACTGAAGTCCTTCGCAGTTCCGCGTTACATCTACAGTCTGCCCTCGAAGACATGGTCAAAGGAGCTTGTGCTTTTCTGTGATGCCTCCGAAGACGCATGTGCAGCCGCCGCTTACATGCGCGCTACGTCGACTGACGGAGAAACATTGTGCCATCTGCTTATGGCGAAGCGAAGACTCGTCTCATGCCTCTGAAGACGATATCAATCCCACAGGGAGAATTAATGGGTTGTCAATTGGCCGTACGCCTCGCGAAGACGATCTGCAAGCAGCTGGATTTGAACATGCGTAGTGTTACGTACTTGTCAGATTCAACAACAGCGCTTTGGTGGATCCATGGAGAGTCACGTAATTTTCGCCCGTTTGTCGCCAACAGAGTTGCCGAGGTGATATCAGAGAGTGATCCTGAGCAATGGCATCACGTGCGGACGAAGTTAAACGTAGCAGACGTCGCGACCAGGGGGGCTGCAGCCAGCGATCTTTACTCAGAATCGTGGTGGATCAAAGGGCCAGAGTTCTTGAAGTCCGACATGTCAGAATGGCCAATTGACGATGTACCCTTGTCTGCACCTCCAACAGCAGAAATTGAGTTGAAGAAAAAGGTATTGAGAGCGCAGGTGTCAGTGAGAGAGCTTCTAGATCCCGCTGCCTACTCCAATTGGAACAAACTTCTTCGTGTTACAGCCTGGATTTCACGGTTTCGTCATAATCTACGAAACAAAGAGCAATGCAAGTCAGGAGCCTCGGCCGTTGAAAGAATTGAGGGAAGCCGAGATGTATTGGATCAAGTGGACACAACAGGATCGGTTCCCAGTCGAGGTAGAATCGTTGTCCAAAGGACGTCCTGTTCCACGCACCAGTCGCATTGCTAGTCTCGACCCACAACTAATAGACGGAGTCCTACGCGTTGGTGGAAGAATCGGAAAAGCCGAAGTGCCGTGGGAAGCCAAACACCCGATTATCTTAGATCACAAACACGATATTACACGTCTTATTGTAATCGACCATCATCGTAAGCTGATCCACGCCGGAGTGGAGCACGTTTTCAATCACATAAGAGAGAAGTTCTGGATCTTACATTGTCGTTCTGAGGTAAAGCATTGTACCGTCAAATGCCCACTCTGTCACCGACGTCGTGTTCAACCATTGACTCAGAAGATGAGCGACTTGCCAGCTGTACGCCTTAGTGGATCAGTACGCCGTTCAAGCATGTAGGATTGGATTATACCGGTCCATTCTCAGTCCGCGTTGGTCGCAACAAAGTAGAAAAGCGATACATATGTCTGTTCAAATGTCTGCACATGCGTGCCGTACATCTTGAAGTTGCCCACTGCTTGGATGCTGACTCATTTATTATGGCACTCCGACGTTTTCAAGCTCGCCGAGGAAATCCAGTCCGCCTTCTGAGCGACAATGGTTCCAATTTTGTGGGGGCCGAACGTGAATTGCGCGAAGCTTTGGCTGAACTTGACCAAGATCGGATTGTTGATGAGCTCAGTGCACGCGGAGTCCAGTGGAGTTTTAACCCACCTGCTGCGCCATGGTTTGGTGGAGCCTGGGAGGCTCTGATCAAGTCAACCAAGCGAGCAATGAAAGTGATGCTTGGGAACGTTCGTACGGTTGATGAAGTCTTTCTTACCGTGATCGCCGAAGTCGAGTCTCTTCTGAATTCCCGTCCGCTCGTGTATGGTGGGAGTAGTACTTCGCCGACTGATGTCAGTGCTCTCACTCCCAACCACTTTCTTCATGGACGTGCGAGCGTAAACCTCACACCGGGTGAGTTTGTTGAACGAGATATGAGCCTACGTCGTCGATGGCGTCATAGTCAGTTTCTGGCGGAGCAGTTCTGGCGTCGCTGGAGGCAGGAGTACGTCCCGCACCTGATTGAACGCAGTAAGTGGCGCACGATACAGCGCAATATTCGCAGAGGAGATCTCGTTTTGATTGTGGACAACAACGCGCCGAGGGGTCAGTGACGACTTGGACGAATTGTGGCGCCGATAGCCAGTGCGGATGGTCTTGTGCGATCTGCGGAAGTCGTGACCAAGTCGGGAACTTTCACACGTCCGATTGGGAAGTTGGCCTTACTGGAAGCACACAATGAAGAAGAGTGACGTTCCCCCGGATTCACGCCACGGGCGGGGGTGTTTTGAACGTGTTGACTATTTACATTTTTACTGATTTTAATTTTAGTTTAGCCGCGCGAGGACTAAAGCCTAGGCCGCGCGAGGACTGAAGTCCAGGCCGCGCGAAGACTGGGACACACTCGTGAACGAACGTATCGAAAACGTTTTTTGTTGTTTTTCTGTTAAAAAGGACTATACTGTCATCTGTCATTGTTGATAGCTTCTACGCCTTTGTGAAGCGAGTAAAGTCAAAATAAAGTTTAAAATACAATCGTCTATAGTCGTCACAACACCTGTTCTTCCTGTTGTTGCTAATATCTTGTGTTGTGATATTTACTGCCATTTACAAGCCGCCGTTAGGCGGGCGATTTTTTTCATGTTTGTTTACATTTGAAAGTTGCACGATTCACACGAAAACATTGAACGTTTAAAAACAAATCAATCAACTTGCGGTGTCATTTTGACAGGTTTCTTTGAACTGACGCCGAAACTTGATTTATTTGTTTTTAAACGTTCAACGTTTTCGTGTGAAACGTGCAACTTTCAAACGTAAACAAACATGAAAAAAATCGCTCGCCTAACGGTGGCTTGCAAATGGCAGTAGGATAGCTTATTCTGTTTGGATGCTGAACCATTTGATTGAAAAAAGTCTTCAGCGGAATTACGATGTTAAAGTGATGTATGATATTGGATGTTTACTAGCCAAGCACTTGCGGGTAAATATAAGGATGGAACCTTATTATTACAGTATTATACAATTGGCATGCCCAATTAGAATATCTGTAGACTGTGTGATTTGGTATACGTGTAGTTAATGTAGTTAATTACTCTGACATATGTGCAGTTTTACGTCATTCACGACCACCACGTCCAAAAGTGCTTACAAGTTGCAGCTATTGATTTTTGTGTGAAATGGCATGAGAATATTTTTGATAATATTTAGTACATAGTGTTGAGAAGGATACTTACCTTGAAAGAATTTATATAAGGATGAGAAAAAGCAATTCTAGCTGAAATATACATGTTTGAGTATGGACTATGTCCGTATATGTTATGCGAAAATAGGTGATTTTGTGTGTCGAGGTTTTATATTTCGCTGGCCTCGGATCAGGTAAAACTGCTGAAATCATTTTCTTTTCAACATCGTGTACATGCGTTTAGCTGCTTACTTCAATGTAGTACCTTGTATACCTATATGCCTGTCATATCTTTCAGGCTTCTGGGCAAATTAATTTACTTTCAAAGGTGACGTTGGCTGTACCTGCATTTCATATCTATGGACACAAAGCTGCCTGCCAGGTAATGTTTATAATTAGCATGCAGACAGGGTTTACGTATGGCATGAATTAGCCTTGTATGTGATACTGTAAGTAAAAAGTAGTTATTTTCGCATGTTGATAAGTTTGCCTAAATGTTTGAGAAGTGCAGTACGACAAATGTTCGTGTCAAGTATCAGATTGTTGATATCGTACAACGGAAAGGGAATTAACGAAAGCAAAAAATTGTTTTGAACATGGATTATAAATCTTTAAATTATTTTAGATATTATAGTTATTTATATTATACTTAGTCTTCACAAATCGCATGAAGACATCAAACCGAAATTCTGTTGCATTTCCCATTTTTTGCCTTATATACTTTCAGGGGCGGATCTAGGAATTTCCCCCACCTAGTCAGACTATGGGGGCACGCCCCCCCGGAAAATTTTTGAAATTTGGGTCTCTGAAATGGCATTTCCCGTGTTCTGACAACACTTTTAATCAAAATTTCTGAAGTTTTAAAACATGTTTTTTTAGCACATTTTATACTTTTTTTGAAAAAGTGTCAAAATTGGATTTGGATTAGTGAATTCTTGTAATAGTTTGTAAGTGCGTAATTAATTTTTTCTAAAAAGAAGGCAATACAATGAACAGTAGAGATATGTGATTATATTTAATTACTAACTTAAAAAAACATTTCAAAGACAGCTCTAGGAGCTCAACCATCTACATCATCCCAGTCATCCAAATTAAGTCACATCTAAACCAAGCCACTATACTATGAGCTGTCTGGTTTTCATGTGCCAGATACTCACCTTTTACACATCTACCCAAGCAGACAATGTCTTGTTAAGGAATGCTTTTATTTATGACCATAATGCGACATGGACATAAAGGAGCTCAACTCTCGACATTATCCCAGTCATCCTAACTCTTGGGCCCCCAACTAATCTAAGTCATTACCTGTTTATATGATTTCAATTTTGTAGACTATGAAAGTATATAAACATTGAATACTATAATTAAGCAGATATTGTATTTAAGCCAGATAATAAAATGTAAATAATAATTGTAATACAGCACATGTGGTTATTGGTTCATGTGGATATCAGCACTTAGTACTGTAGCAACTGTACACATGTAAATTTATATAAAAAAGAAGAAACCAATCATCATTTCACTAATCAACTTTATTATGACACCACATAACCAGACAGGTCACATACAGTACATGACATGTTGACAGTGTATATATATTATATACTGTAATAATATTAAAGGAACAGAAATTAGCAATGTATGAGAAGAGTGCTTTAACTGCCAGGTTGGCTGGCTAGGTTACAGTCTCACTCTCACAAAGATAAAATTAATCATATTATCGATATAATTTAATAAACCATGAAATCTCCAAGCAAGATCAAATTTCCAGCATACACTAGTCCGTCCGATACACGTTTCATTGCAAAGTATCAATTCATTAACATGTTATAGATCAAATACAAGCAAACGCGAAGTCTAACCCAAGAGTAAATCTATAAATTATCATAAAGATTATGATATTCAAATCATGCAGTATATAGTAGGGTTTCTTACCTCTGACGACCTCAGAGCGCATCCGCTGATTCACTGTATAAAATTCTCGCAATTGATATTTCGATATGTATTTTTTTCAATCCTCTGTAAAAGGTCATCTTCAGTGCATAAAGCACTTGATGAAAGTTTCACGAATATTTCATCATAAAGGTCTTGTAGATATCCTTGCAATTGAGTGTTGGGAAATGGCCAAATGGGAATATGGAAAGGACGCAGAATATGCGCATGGCCTCGTAGAACCACAGAAGCAATCGCTAACCATACTGATTATTCAGAAAGGCGCGTATCCTGCAAAATGACGTTTCAGCCTCTACACCAATCGTAAGTCGTAATTAGAGCAAAATTAGCCAATCAGGAACGTTGAAAAACCAACCGACTTCGTCAAGATTTGACGACTTCGTCAAATTCATCAAGCCGAGAGCCTGCATCGCATTTGCGGCCTGGAATGACTGTGAACCCGATCCTTGATTCTCCCATTATGTCCCGTGCATCCCACTGCTTCCCCTCGAAATCAGTCGTAGCTACAGAATTAGGTCTCGAGCGTAAAGAAAACGGAAAAACGCCAACGGGGAAATTTTTCTGGCCTGAACTGAAGCCTTTGTAGATAGGCATTTTAAGAATAGAACATACTCCTTCCTACTAGATAATTATTTTTAATTTGCAGGATTTTATTTGTAAATTTTTGACAACGTGCAAGCAAGCAAAAATTATATATTCACGTCAAATTTTCACTTCGTCGCGCGACTTAGTTGACGTAGTCTAAATCCGCCCCTGACTTTTTAGTATATTTATTATATACTAAACTATCCAATATGATTACAGCTTGAATACAGCCCTAGAAGAGTCATTGGCTTTGGATTAACGGATGGGGAACAACTAGAATGATTATGGTCTTTTTTACGTCGTTTTGGTAAAATGACAAAGGAAATGCGTCCGTCCGATCGGGTTGACGTACTAAGCGATGCAATTCTCCATTATGGACGTAACTGCAAAAACAATTTAGGTAACTTCTTAAGTATATATACTGTAGTATAATTTTCTTGTTAATGACAAAAAATGTCACAAAACATGCATTATGATTTGCTGCTCTAATATTTTCCTGGTGTTGGTTGCTTCTTACTGTACATGACGTCATCTTCTCATACAACATTGTTGCGTTAAAAACCGACGTGAGTCAATATTAACCCCCACTCCCCCCACCGTGGGGATAGGTGGGGATTTGTTTTTGCCACCACTCAAATACACACCAAAGCCCCCATACCTGGGGAATGATTTCGAAAACAAAACTCAATAGGCCTCTACCTGGGGCCGCCACCCAGATTATAAAAGCAGATAATATAATGTCCTTTAAATAAACATACAGAGTACAGACAACTGTACAACACGCTATCTACACAAACTTTGAGATATTGTACCTAGAGTATATCTGAACAATTTTTAAATACTATATATAAATAGATACGTAAAAGACAACTTTATATTCGAGAAAATAGAATTTCAAACTGCCAAATGGCCAAAGCAATCGAAAAGGATGAAAATATCTGATGCTTGCTTGTGGCTTCTTTTAAGCTTTCTTGTGTATGGCTGCAGATACACAAACTTTGAGATATTGTACCTAGAGTATATCTGAAAAATTTTTAAATACTATATATAAATAGATACGTAAAAGACAACTTTATATTCGAGAAAATAGAATTTCAAACTGCCAAATGGCCAAAGCAATCGAAAAGGATGAAAATATCTGATGCTTGCTTGTGGCTTCTTTTAAGCTTTCTTGTGTATGGCTGCAGATACTATACGAAGCCCCCTACCCCCGGGGATCCCTAACGATCAAACTCCTGCACATGCCCCAATCCCCAGCTATTCCCCCTGCTGTCCCCACCTTTCCCCGGGGTGGGGTGGGTGGGTGGTGGTTAATATTGACTCATGCATAACATTACGTTGGTCACATTAGTCTATCACATGCACCACTGTTATTTACTGTTATTCTCTAGCTAAATTGATACTGCCTATGCGCAGAGAGGGTTTCACATGATGATAGTTTGACACATTATAGTATAATACTATCTACATCAAAAATCATTAATTAACATTAAACACCATCAGCAAACTGTTTGCGGTGCGAAAGAGCTTCAGTTTACATTATGTTTATATTATGCCAGTTTCAGGTTTATTAAAAAGTTGGAAAAAGGCTTTGCAGTGTATAGAGGCCAGCAGGAAAAACATAGAACTGGCAGATAAATCACCAGGTATGCATCATGTGCCAAGGTATTCTTGCATTGTAAGTTGTCCATTTTCTTGGCTGCTCAATACTAGATGCGCAATTAATTCTGGTTTAATTACATTATTTAACTACTGTATTGTCTGTGCAGTGTAGAATACTTGGTATTGATACCTTTTATATTTTTGATGTCTGTAGTGCCCTTATCAGAGACGGTGATCGAGGAACTTGCGCAACAGGAACGCCTACGTGTTTGTGGAGCAAGACCAAGTAATACATTTGATTTTTTTGTTGTGCAGTATTATATATTTGCATGTTGAATAAGCCAAGTTGTTAAATTAATTTTAACCCGAAACGAACAATTTATCTAATCAATTTCAGTAATTAGTCTTTAGTCACTAGTCTTTCTAGACCAAAGGAGACTACAAATTACAGATCTCACACGTGTCGGACAAACATAAAGAAATTCACTATTCTTTCTGTTGGTCCGAATACATGGAATTCTTTTCCACCATATATTACGGCTAAAATCACCATTTCCTCTTTCAAGAATCAATTATGCATTTTCCTACTTGGAAATTATAATGTCGCATAGACGTCGAAATCGACATGTTTTAGTTATTAACTTGTATATTATATAGTAATGTATGTATGTTTTGAACTTGTACAAAGATATGGTCTTATTTTGAGTTATCACAGTGAACTTGGGGGTCTCGTGACTACTGTCACTAGGCCTCCTCTTCAATAAATTTACTTATTACAAAATTACTTTAGCAAACGAGATGGCCTCTTAATATAAGCCTTTTAGCTTCCTGAGGTCTTCTCGCTACTGCTCAACATTGATATTTAAATTATAATTAATGTAAATATCTATATTCTTGTTGTGTTGTGGCAAATAAAAAAAAAAAAAAAAAAATGATTGAGACTGACGATTTTACTTGTCAACAGGAAACTCCTTGGTGTAGAAAGGGTTAATTGTAAAGAAAATTTTAATTATAATTAATAGTTTAATTAGTCGAACAAACGCAGCGTCCTGCGATGAGCAGTGTCGCCGAGAGAAATTCTGGGGCCCAGGGCAAATAATCGATTTGGGGCCCCTGATGACGTCACATGGGTCAATTTGGGGGCCTCTGGTTACGTCACACGTCATACGGTCGTGTCTACGTGCTCGCAATTGGTCCTTTGGATTGGCTAACAATGAAGTCAGTGTTACTGATCTTTAAAAACTCAAATCTTAGAAATTTTAGGTGCCCCTTCTCAAGTTGGGGGCCCGGCCGCCGCTGCCTTATTTTTTCGCGCGAAGCGACTTTTTACATTGTTGGCACGAACACAAAGGTCAACAATGTAAAAAGTCTCCCATGAAAAGTCGCTTCGCGCTAAAGTCTCCCAGCGTAAAACAGGCTTAATTTAGACACCACTGAATTGTTCTATCTTTTATTAGCACTGCAAGAGCAAAATAATTCTGATTCCAGCAATTCCTGGTTGTCGGCTTATGTTGATATCTTGAGAATTTTTTACACTCTGAGTTTAGTCCATCATTCTCTGCGAATGAATTCCAGTTAGTTGAGTGTCTGTTTCAGTTTAACCAATTTCTGCTTTTCTTTTTACAGAAGCCATATGTGCACAGATGGATCACTTGCACCAGACGAAGTATCAGCAATCACAAATAAAATTTGAAGGTACTGTAGTAGTAAAAGTGTTAGCGGGGTACTACATTAGGGGCAAATATATGATGGTTTAATGCATAATGGTGGGAAACGATGCCGCAGGTATAATTATAATAATGGTGGCACCTTATTCCCAAAATTGCTATATATAATGACTTTTTGAAAATGTTACTGAATTCTATGATTGTAGGCTGGATAAAGAACTCATAACTGTTGAAAAGACCAACAGAATATTATCGCGGTGGACGATGCATGATGACAAAAAAAAGAAAGAGCTCGAGTCGAAGATATGCCGCAAGTGCAGTGAACTTTTCGAAAAGATGAAAACTCTGTGCGAAGAGCGATTATTTCTCTTGAAACTAAAACAAAAATACTCTGGTAAGTACATTTAGTTAGTGCCATTATCCGCCATGTGTTTGTATTAGGAAAATCACGCCTAAGGCCTCCTGTATATGGTATGGTCACTGGCTAAGAGGTGGTATCCTCCTCTACATCGTCCCTTATAGGGCGAGTTGTGAACGAGATATTTTAGATGAAGATGTTTAATATGTACTTATGTTTTTTATTGTAGAAGGTCATGCATTGTCCAAAAAGCTGGCAAACCAAATGAAAAAGACAGATAAAAAATCAATCAACTGCTTTTGAGTAGTATAGAACTTGAGGCTATGGGCACACTTTTTTTTATTTTGCCAAAAACAGCGCCAGAATGTTGGAATTTAATGCGAAAGGATGTTTGAAAGGGGTAACTCTTTTTTTCCACTTTTCAAAGTATAAGCAGACGGGGAAATGGGTTTTGGGATACGGCAGACCCCCAGTTTTTTTGAAAACGTTTCAGAGTGATTAGGGTTTTGGTTTTGACACACACTTCACTTAGTTTCCGGTTTCTGTTCAGATAATTTTGTTTTGTGTTGGTACACATGTTTTCCCACAGTTATACCTCCAGATAGCAGTCCGAGACATGGTATATACGGTGTTATCATGGCCACAACTTTACCAACGTCACTCTTTAACAGTTTGTCTTTTTGTAATTCGTTGTCTAACGCCTCAGAGCTTTCTACAGCGTCCAAACCACCGAGAACATTAGAGAACCTACTGATTAGCATATCAGTCAGGAATTCATTAGCTCTTTCCATTCTTCTAGCCTCATACTCAGCGTACAGCTTATCCACAACCTTTACCGACGCTTTTTTGATGTAGTTGACGGACTGAGTTACCTCACCATCCTCTGATAATTTTATCAGCTCACTTCTCTTCTTATTGGTATCATCGGTTGGTGGGGGTGTTGGGTTGGTTTCCTCAGTCTTTTTCAGATCATTGACGAGCTCGTCGACAAGGTTGGGAATTTCGGTAGGTATTTCCGTTTCTAGCTCCCCAACAGATGTCTCAGCTGGTTCCACAGCGGATACCCTGATTTTTTCCCCAACTTTCACCGTTTTGGTTTTCTTTTCGGCCATCTTACTACAGACCAGATTTTGGGATAACCACCTTACACGCGTACGGATGCCTTAACATAATTTCAAGCCTAGCGTATTTGGGGTTTTTTAACTTTTCAGTTATCCCTATGATGGCATCACGGTCTAAGCCACCCAGGTAGTCATCAGTGATGACCTTCATATCGGTTTTGTTGGGGTTGTAGAACGTTACTAGTTTGCTGATATTCTCCCTATAAGGTTTTGTGATAGCTGTTAGCTGTTGTGTGATTACGATAGTTGACAGATTGTAGTGTCTGGCGCTGAAGGCTAATTTAACCAACTCACTTGTTCTGTTCTTTACGGGTTGTCCACTGGCACAGTCGTCGAGGACTATCAATGTTTTGGATCCCTTGAATATCCTAACAATATACTCTAGTATAATTTCAACGTCGTCCTGACTACAATCCACAGCGATGAAGTCCGGGTCGGAGGTGTATTTCCAGGTGGTGTAGGTTTTATTCCAGCTGAACGTTGGACAGAGCAGAACGATGTAGTCGAAGAACCTGAAGTATTCATCTTCCAACATCCTCAGAAGATACCAGGTTTTCCCACAAGCTGTCATACCAACGACCAACATATTGAACGGATGATCCATTTAATACTGAATTGATTTTAGGTTTTTGTTTACCATATTTACCAAACCATCACTCAGCACAAAGATCCGACAGACTACGTTAGCTACAGTCACCTTTTTGATAATCTCAATCAGGACCCCAGACTGTGTGTTAACAATTCTTTTCCCAGTCCCAACACTATCACGATCCTCAATACTTCTCAGGTCAATCGCTAGAGCAAAGGCGTTCTTGTAGAACTTCTGAATTGTCATAAACTGATCGGTATTTTCTTTTCCACCGAATAGTCTTTTAGCCTCATCATAGAACCGGCTCTTTGGGATCCCTTGGCTGAAGACAGCGTTGGGCACACCCTCAATCGTTAGCTTAACACTTTCGATGTTTGGATAGACGTATTCCTCACTATCAGTTCGGATCTTATTTGTGAACATCATCACAATCCCTTTCATAGACTTTCGTGGGAGGTTAATGTGTTCGTTGATCAGGGTTGATCCAGCCGCCCACTCAGTTGACTTCATCAACGTAACGTGTTCGTAGGACAGCGATCGACCAGCTGTGTACAGCGAGGTTATTTCACTGGCGATGTCGGTGTTATCAATCGTCTCATACTTCAGTTCCAGGTTTTCCAGTGTGTACCCATCAACAGATTCACTTGACTGGGCCACCATAACGTCAGAGGCTTTTGGTAGGCTAATGACGTAGCGGAAGTTGTTATACATTTCAAGGGAGCATAGAGTCCGTGGTCCCCGAGGATCTTATCCAATCTCACCTTCATCCTCACTCCATGGATTGTGAGCATCAGAGCGTCAGCTACCTTTTCAGCGTCCCCAGAGGAAGCCCCACTATCGTCCTTAGACATCAACTTCTCAGGTTTTCTGGACCAATTCCATATCCAACCATCTGGTCCCTCACACTCTTTGGTAGCCAGAGATCCTTGTACACACCAAGGACACTTTCACCCGTGTTTTCGTAAACAGTTTCGCCGGCTAGCTTAACAACCAGCCTTTCGGCAAGGAGTTTGGAAAGATTGTTCAGGAACCACGGCTTGGTATTAGCGTTCTTAAAGTCGAACAATAAATGAAAGCTACCCGGGACCAAACAGCTATCAGGTTTTAGCTTTGGTATGTCGATGTAGAGGTCCTCACCAGGGTTGACTTTGTTGGGGTTCATGGTGATCGTATGTCTTGTTCTACTTCCCTTGATCTCCGACATTTTTGCCCGTCTGAATCCAGGTAACAGCTCTGTCTGACTTCTGTTGGTCATATACTACATAACAGATTTTATTTTCTGTTTTTCCAGTAGTCATACAATAACCACGTCATAGCTATAGCTAAAACCCACAGATTGTTGGCTAACCATGCTATCCCTTTTGCTCCCCAAGTCAGAACCTGTGCTACTAAACTGAACAGTGGTGCCAACAGAGGTCCCAAACTCTTACCCAGATTAGCGAGTGCCTTAGCGAAACCACCTACAGCTCTTGCTCCCCCCGAGACAACCTTTCTAGCCGCCACAACTATTGTGGTTATGATCCCAGCTATGGTGATGGCTATGGCAGACAGACCAACCATATTTCCCTTAGCCCACCTCTTAAAACGTTCCAACCTATTCAGGTCATTGTTCTCCACCTCATCGCTTAAAATAGACATGGCTTCTGTGTGTTCAGGTCTTTCATTAATCCTGATTCTTATACTGTCTGCCTTTAGTTCCACAATTTTTCTGACGCTGTCGTAGAGTTGTTTTTTAAGAGGGTTGACCTCATTTTCCGCCTTTTCCCTGTAGTGGTTGACTTCTATCTCAAGAGACTTAATCGTATCCATATCCATACCCTGTTTGTTGATTATTCCAGAGATTTCTCTTACTTCCTGTTCGGATATGAATACCCCTTCCATTTGTTCCTGTAGGTCTATCACTCTTTCTTCAACCCAACCGTCGATCGCTGAGCTGGACCGTGAGAGTATATTAGCCACCACTTCCTCAGAAAGTATTGGGTTACCACCGATTTCCTCAACCGCTCCTGCAACCGTATTGTAATGTTCGATTCTGGCTTTCTCTAACAGTTTCTTGAAACGATCAACATACCCTTTTACCTTTTCTGATTGGTTATCACTATACCTAGTCCCGTCACCATCAGACACCATGATCAGTACATCATAAAACCACGCTCCGTTGACGCGACCATTTTTGAGTCTGAACCTGGTGTGTTCTATCAGCTCCTCAGATGCCTCACCATCTCCTTTATTTATTACAGCATCTAACATCTCGCGGAAGATCTTCTTCTTATCATATGTGAAAGACCTTTTCATTGACCCAGCATCACTACCAATGTTGGGCACTCCATCTCCAATACGGGTCACACGGTCAGAAGGTCCGAATATGGGATAGTCCGATTTGGAGTCCTCATTGTCATCATCTATGAAACTCGTCTCGTTGATACCATCTTCCCTTTCCTCTTCTTTACCATGCTCACCCATTTCAATATCAGCTCCTTCCTCAGACATTATATACTAGCCTATGTACAACTCAAGCAGAACAGCTCCAATCCCAACTGGTCGACCTACTGAATGATCATTATTTCCACGAACCCTAAAGGTCATCTTACCATAAACACCCTTATGGATCTCAGCTTTCGACTCAGTGTCTGTGTAGTGCTGTACGCTTCCTTTCAAACTCTGTTCAGAGGTTATCGGAAGGGTACCAATCAGATCACTCCTCCTCCCATTGTCCAGACTTTTCTCACTCTCAACAGCATCACACGAAATCCCAACATACCTCAGCCCTCTGTTGATGTCCACCTGATTAGGGCTGTTCGTCCACCCACCACCACCAACAGTTATCACATCGTTCTCATCAAACCCTAAAAGAAGACCCATCTTTCCGAGTCTCAACTTCTTTGACGTTCTCACCTTAGAAGTTCCGTTGTAAACATTCTTTCCGAACTCAACCACCCCACTGTGGGTCCCGGCTAAAGTCTTAACGAACGTTTCCAATGCGTTAAAGTTCAGATAACCTTCAGGAGCGGATGCCTCCTTACCATCAAACGACACCGAATCGTTCAGACCTGACACCACATTGTTATAGTTCCAGTATACCGTCGCTTTCTTCAGCATTATTTGTGGTCTTGGACTTGTCACCATGATAGGTTGTTCGAAATAGACAGTCTTCTCGCCGTTTTCAATGAATGTTAACCTCATCCTCAGAGTATATATTAACCCAGGTTTTGTACGTCACTTTCAGGTATCCATGAGTTGTGCTTACTGTCATAACCCAACCACTTGACCAACACCATCTTCCTTCCCGCGACTCTCTTCCTCTTCAACACCTTCTCCACCCTATAAACGTCATCCTTCTTATCCACCGGTGACAACTCCTCCTCATAAAACTTTCCAATAATCGGTTCGCTCTCAACGTCCTCTATCTCGTAAACGTTTGGATCACCACGGATGACCTTCACTATCCTGAAGATTTCCTCAGTGAAGTTAGCCTCATAACCCTTCGTAAATATGCTCTTGTACTTTGACACCCTTACGGTATCCCCAACCCGGAACTTGGGTAAGGGGTGATCACCAAAATGATGACCGAACAACGTATTCCAAACCTGATTCTCGTTTGACTTATCAACGTCCTTGGGCTTCAGAAGGATAACACTGTGTTTTGTGTTGTTATAACCCTCAACGAGATCGTCCAGGACATCAATCCACCTATAAGTCCCCTTGGTGTAGAAATACTTCCACATAGCAGTCTTAAGGGTTCTGTTGAACCGTTCGACGATCGCTGCTTTCTTGTCCGAAAACGTACTAAAGTACTCAACACCACATTCCTTCAGTAGGCCTTTCACACCGATGTTGTAAAACTCCTTTCCGTCGTCGAACTGAGCCAGGTCGGGGTAGTCACCAAATCGGTCTCTGAACTGTTCCAACAGCTCAGCCACAGCCCCAGTCATGTTTTTTGTGTCCTTCCTGTAAACGGGAACGGCGAAAGCGTACCTACTCAGAATCTCAACAGCCGTCAAAATCCAGTAATACCCCTTATTCTGGTTCTTATACTTCGAAATATCAACCAAGTCCATCTGTATCTGTTCACCGAGGTGGCTAACGAACGTCTGTCTGAACTTATGCCTCCTCACAACCGGTTTGTACCTAGTGTATGTGTCTTGTGTTTTCAGCCAATCCCGGATCGTTTTCCTACTCACATCAAGACCGGCGTCCAATGCCTTCTGATACAATCGTTCAGCCGACTGATATCCTGTTTTCGGATTGTAGTAAATATCTCTCAGTTCCTGTTTCAACCCAACCCCGGTGTCCATATAACCTAACCTTTGTTATATGGATAAGACCCTAAGAGAATTTTTCGTCAGATACCCATACGCCGATAGAACTAAGTTCATAACTGATTCAGTCTTCGGTCAGTCAGAACCTGGTGTGTTCTTCGGACCTATCGACGGTACATACATCTACACCGGCGATTCGGAGTTTAAGAACAATAAAAACTACACCAAGTACTTAACAATAAATAAACCACCACCAAGATTTCCGAAGATATGGCTTGGTGGTGGTACGGTACAGAAAGTTCAGGGTAAGCGACACTGGAAGAGGGACATTGAGGGGAAATATGACTTTTCGAAGTTCACGTACCTATCAAACAACGCCATAGACTACGATCTTAACAATTTCAGGATCTACGTTAACGACCAAGACTTTTTTATGGCAAAATTACCAGTTCTGAACCCAGGGAACCGGACGGATATCGCGGTATGGTGGAATAACAATGAACCTTATTACCAGCTCATATTTGCTGTCTATCTCAGCTCCTACTGCTGTGGCGTTGGGGTAGAACACCTAAAATTCTCAGAAGACGTATATCCAGTGGTCTCCTCAATCATGCGTTTTCACCTTTATTTCACAACACGGCGTATACTAAGACATCTGATAACGGAAGAGAGGAGTGACCTAATGAGGGAGTTTGGCGTTGGGCATGATGTGATTGACAACATGGCGAACATACCTAGGGAAAAAAAGTTCCTGATTAATCCGAAGTCTGGTTACAAACACAACCGTTCGTTCCGTGAGTGGATGTGGCGTCTCAATAGCGACTATAAGACACACTACAGAAGGTTCATACTTTTACGAACAAATGGTTTCACCAGGGTAGGCTTACAGTATCTGAATGAGTCCATCGAGGCTTATGTTTACGCTGTTCTTGGTTCACAGGCTAAAACAAGGATCAGCATTGTTAACAAAGGTGCTGGCAGTCTCGAGACACAGCAGGAGTTTAGAGTCCTTGTAGAGGATGCTATCGTTAACTATTCCGTTAGTACTTGGATTCTGAACATGAACAGGGCAATATCAGACACTAACGTCACCCAGAACCTAGCCATTAGCCCTGACACGTGGTTAGTCCCAGGCTCATTGACAATACTGAAGGAGAAAATCATAGGATACAACAACGTTCTCAGACGTGCGTCGGAGGTGATGAGGTTTGGTATTAATTCTAAGGTCAACTACCAAGGTGCTCACAAACAATCACCAAAGACACACCAAGAAAACGGTCCACACCTGGAAACACTATACGGCAGTGACGGACAAACCGACAAACCAACCGTCCACACATCTGATAAACCAACCGTCCGTACACCTGACAAACCAACCGTCCATACACCTGATAGACAACCAAAGCCGGACAATGAGTTGGGGATTCTGTTGGTCCTAACAGCCGCGTTTGGGTATCTGTTTAGTAAATACGTCCTATAGTATATGAGTCTGTTTTATGGTTACAGCAAACCGGAAAAAGGAGCCCCTAGTCAGGTCACTAAGCAACTCAGCAGTGATCTAAAGCAGCTCAACGATAAACTAAAAGCTTACACAAAAACCCACAACCACAGAGTCATTTTCGACCTGAACGTAACCAGAGCCAGTAAGAACGCGATCTCGAAATTCTCTCCCTTTGTTGACTACATAGAGGATAGGGATGGTGAGACCAACTCAGCCATGTTTTGGAGACCTTCTACTATCAACCCACAGCTGAGCACCACCGGTGACCACCACTTCCTTTACCCTGAGGTGACGGTAAGAACAGCCTTTAACGCTAACATACCCAGATTCATGTTCACTGATGTCTCAGTTTTCGTTGTGGTAAAGAGAAACAGCGTAAGACCGGCGTCAAATACCTGGGAGGTAATCGTTACCAATAGTGACAACAGTTTCAGCAGTAACAACAGTCTCGGCAAAAGCATTGGGTTTAAAGCCGGGGTGAATGACAAACTATTTGTGGATGGATCGTCACCGGATAAGCTCCGCGAGTGTACGATTCCGGCGAAGTTCATCGGAAAGAAGATCCTGGTATCTGCTCACTGGCTGGCTATCTGGGCTTAGAGTGTCACACGTCAGGATAAATGGTGAAATATTAAGAGACTCATTTTTCATCAGTAATATCGAACAAATAGGAAAACCTAATCTGAATGTGTTTGGGCTGAACCTTTTTAAGGAGTATTACTCAGACATCAACTTTTACGGTATGAAGATTGTGGAGGGTCGTCTTGGGGACGCTGATATTGGGAAGATCTGTAACAGGACCATGGTTGAATATGGTCTGTAATTAGAATGAAGAAAAAAAGAAAAAGCATTATCAGCTTCAACCACATTGGTAAAAACTTCCAATCGGCTGAAGTAGACAAACTGCAGAGACTTTATTCGTATTACCACAGGTTAGCGACTTGTTACAAATGGAAACACACTCGGTTGAGGAGACTGAAGATGATCCTCGAGACGGTCTCTATTGGGTTGACCGTGGTTGGGGGAATAGCCGGTGGTGTTACAGCTAACCCACTGATCCTCGGAACTATAGCCGGTCCGGGGGTTCTGATTCAGGGATATATGACCAAGTCGGGAATGCCTGGCAGACTGGAAAACTGTGAATTCGCCCACATCAACTATCACAAGGTTCTGACACAAATCAGAAGCTTCCTACGTGGGACCCAGTACGACGAGAGTATCTTCCTATCCGACGTCCGTGTACTCGATGACATTGTGACTGAGGTCTGTCCACATTTCGACAGTATGATCACACGGTATCACAAAAGGTATGATTCACCCGAGCCTGCCGGGCCTGGCTAACGGTTCTGACTATCTCTGGTATGTAAACGTCCCGGTCGTTCACACAAGCCATCCAACCGTGAAATCCATTAGGGATCCCATTGAGGGTACCGACTACCTCCGACTCATCCGGACCGAAGTCTTCCCAATCGAGGGTAATCACCTTAGTTCCCTTAAGGGCTATGTCCTCAGTCATCTCCCTCATATACCTCTCTATACACCTGAGGTAATCCTTAGTTACACCGGCCTCACATTCCCGACCTCTCCTGAGCATTCGGTCGTGACAGGTGTCAACTGAGGCTTCTAGGAATAGTAGGGCATCAGGGGTTGGGAGTAGATTGTTTAGTGAGTGGAAGACCTGGGAATACTCAGAGAACTGTTTGCTGGTTATCCACCCATTACGCCAACAGTTCTTAGTGAAAACCAGACAGCTGTGATGTGTTCGCTCTATGATCACATTCTCCCCCTCGTTGATTAACTCCAGAGCTTTTAGGTAGGCGTCGATTCTCTCACCGAGGAACCAGGTCTCCATCTCATACGTCCATCTCCCAGGGTCAGCGTAAAACCTTTCCAGGTATGGATTGTCTTCAACTGGCTCTTCGATGAGATGGTAACCATTTCTCCTAGCGAATGGTTTCACGAACGTTGTCTTCCCCACACCAATGTTTCCGTCGAGGGCGATCAGTCGAGCACCGAACTTTGGGTTGGTCATTATACCCCAGGTGTATGGTATAGACTTAGACCTCCTGTATTTTATATGAAGATTCCAAAGAGACTCAGACGACCCATACTGATTATCTTCCACGCTCAGAAGAGCTATTAGGGTGATGAGACATTGGTTAGAAGAGACCGTAGGGGAGAGTACTACGTAACTGAATCTGTTGTTTATTGGCCGACAGTCCCAGATCCCCCAGAGATCCCTACAAATCAGTTGACAGATTCCCTAAAGACAGTCTCAGAGATTCCTAGATGACCTCACAGACTCCCTACAAACGACCTCAGAGATTCCTCCCGGTGACCTCACAGATTCCTCACAGACTCCTACAGACGACCTTACAGATTAACTGACAGATTCCCTACAGATTCCATACAGATGGAATATAGGTTAGTGTATAGATGGCTGACGAAACATCTGAGAAAACCTTGGAAGTCCCTAAAATAACATCAGCGGTCAAGACGGAAAGAGTCAAGGATCCGAAACGGGTGGCTGCTGGTAAACGACTGGCTCAGATATCGAAGGCAGCCAAGGAGAGAAAAGCCAGGGAGCGGTTGGCAGTTGACTTCGGGGTTGGTGGGGGTCGGTCAGCTTATTATGGCTACATAATCGGAACCGTTGGACTGATTATCGGTAGGGCTTCACTTTATTACACTATGAGGCAGGAGAGAAGAGCGGTTCAGAGAAGAGCGGTTCAGAGGTTGAAAACCGTTGAGGAGGAGAGGGTAATGGAAGGAACTGTGGTAAAACCCGAACCACAGAACCCCGTCCGGACCCCTCCGGTTTTAGACACCTTCGATGAATGAAATATGTGTTAGTATAATGTCAACCACCGACCGAAAAGAACTGCTGAACGAGCTCTACGACGCTCTCCTGATCACAAGTGGAGCTGTGGCGATTTCTATGGTTTCGAAGAAGATACTGAGGGAACCTTTGGGTACTCCTGAGTCGGTAAAAGGTACTGTCAAGCTAGCCCTAGCCGTTGGAATCAGCACAGTTGGGATTAAGTATGCCCAGTCGAAAGGGTACTTACCAGTTGATCCGTTCAAAACAAAGTAAACACTCATGGGTTGGACTGACTCAAACAGGTTAGGGAAAAGTTGGGACCAGAAGTTAAATGAATTGTGGGATCTGTGGAAAAAAATTTAGTTCTAAGGGAAACCTTAACCAGCACGTCAGACAAATTCACAACAGGGAAAGAAATTACAGATGTGGGGACTGTGGGAGGACGTTCACGAGGGGGAATGATATGAGAAGACATCGTGGGAAAGTACACGGAGTACGCGGAATACATGAAGTACGCGAATCCACCGTTACAACATACACGAAGACTGAAACAACTGAAACTAGATACATAACCGAAACAAAAGTTGTCACCAAAAAAAGTCGTGGGTCTAAGGGAGAGAGAGACATCGAGGATACCCTACGCGGTTACATAATCAGATACATTAGGGAGAAGACGTTTGATGGGTTAACCGGGTTGGGTGGTGGTCTACTGAGGTATGACTTTGCGATACCTGTGGGCTGTGGTTTCCTACTGATTGAGTACGACGGTGAACAACATTTCATACCCACCCGGTGGGGGAGTGTGACCGCGGAAGAGGCTGAAAAACGCTTTGAGAAACTAAAACGACACGATGAAATGAAAAATAATTACGCTAGGCTACACAATACCCCCTACTCAGGATCCCATGCTATAGGAGTTATAAAATTTACGATATAGTTAGAAAATTCCTGGTGGATAACGGACTGATTCACTGAATATCTATTAGTTTATATATGGCTAGTGTAGTTGCTGGTGGACTGTTTAACGCCCTGGCCTTTGCGGGCGCTGGATTCCTGTTTTCAAAGTTAAATCACACTGGCTATGAAGCTGAGATTAAGAGACACAACCACGCCCTTGAGCAGCTGGCCAGGGCGAAGGAGAAATGGTATGAAAGTGAGGTAGATAAGAAGGATAGGATACAGAGGTTGAGACAGGAACTGTCTGACGGCAACGCTGACATCAACACAACGAACCACGCTCTGGATCAGCTGAAGGACAGGTTAAGGCAGGCTGAGGTCATTGGGTTTTCCCAGCCAAAGCCTGAGTTGTCTGACTATTACAAACCATCGAGTGAAATGAAAGAGTATCAGACCCTGCTTATCGGGTCTGTTGGTCTGGTTGGTGGGTATCTGATGTCTAGGTTTGTTTTGTAGGGGTTAAGGGGATTTGTTAGAGTTTAGTTATAATGTCTGTTTCCTGGTCGGACTTACCGGAGGGGCTGAAGGATTTACCGTCTTCAAGCGTTGAATGGGTCTGTAAGCAGATGGGGATTGAGTTAGCACCCCCGACTCGGGATCCACCCAGATGTAGTACGAAACTGTGGTGTGGGGATTGTTCCAGATTCCGTGTGAAGGTGAGCACTGAGATGTATTCCTGTCCAGGATGTGGTGACACAGAATATGGATATGTTGTCGGGAGATATCAGGCAGCTGTTGGTCATAGAAGTGAGCATTCGAGAAATCATTGGATGAGGAAGAGACTCGCCAGAGTTGTCAGGGATACAGCCATTGATATTGTTTTAGCTGACTTTTCCAAAGTTCTCCAAGTGATGGACAGAAAGGGTCTGATAAGCGGTCGTAACCTATCCAGATACAATTATTACATCATCAGATTGTGCTCAAGAAGAGGGATTGAGTTATTGGATAGCTTGAAGGATCTTAAAAAGGGGAAAACAAAGGATCTGTTTGATAACAATCTGTTTGGGGTTGTGTATAAAGAACTTGGTTGGGATCGTACTCCGGACAAGTTCTACACTGAGTGGTTGGGACGACACCTAACGGAATGTGATCACCCCTGTTATAACGATGGATCCAGATGCCATGATCCACCAGGATGACGACTATTCCGACGAAGACTTCCGTCTCTACGAGAGACTAATCGGTTATGACATAAATCAGTTAGACAGAGCCCCGAGGGGTAAGACCAAGTCGTTCAGTTGTGCTGTAGTAAGTCAGCACCCACTGGAACAGGTAAACGCCCTTAGGAATGATGTGGTACGGTTACTACGTCGGGAGTTGGCTGAGATGAGGGGGTTGAAGTTCGCTGAAACGCTGGTTGTGACGCTTGAGAAGGAGGTGTCTGGTGGGAGAACTTATAAGACGGCTCACTTCAACAGCCACATCAAGACTATAATCAACGGTAATGAGATCGGTCAGGATACCGACGTCGCGAATGAGGAGGTGGTGGCTAGGATAGCCCGGTGGATAAGCGAGGGATCCGGCTGGACAGTAAACTCAGTAGATGGTCACTACATCAATCTGACTGTGTACAGTCCACTGGAAGGCTCGTCATATGTTGACCTCCCTAAAGAGTTGAGACATAGTCGGAAGGGGCTGATCAACGTTAAGAATAGTGATGATAAGTGTTTTATGTGGTGTCATCTGGCTCATAAGTTTCCCGTCCCAAAAAAAACACAAAGGGTATCTAAGTACCAAGACCACGTTAACGACTTGGATTATGGTGGAATCAGCTTCCCTGTAACCCAGAAACAGTACAACCGGGTGGAGAAACAAAACGAGATACGTATTAACGTTTTTGGTTATGAAAACGGGTCAACCTTTCCGGTTTACGTATCAAAGGAAAGGTTCACCGACCTTATCAACCTCCTGATTATAACCAACGAAAACAACAAACATTACGTCCTCATCAAGGACTTTGGTAGGTTTGTGTATAACAAAACAAAACATAAGAGGAAAAAACACTTCTGTGTTTACTGCCTCCAATGTTTCAGCTCAACGGAGGTTCTGGAAAAACATCAGACTGTGTGTATCAGTGTAAATGGTAAGCAGGCTGTTAGGATGCCTGACCCCGGTAAGAACGTGTTGAAGTACTGTAATTTCCACACAGTTAAACGTTCCGTTTGTTGTGTATTCCGACTTCGAGGCGATCACGGAAAAGGTCGACAGACCTGTGGAAGACCACGAGGAGAGAGACGGAAAACCATACATGGAGAAGTACCAAAAACATACTGATTGTGGTTATGGGTATAAGGTTGTCTGTTGTTACGACGATAGATACAGTAAACCTGTTCAGGTGTATAGAGGTCCTGGTGCTGTCAACAAGTTTATTGGAAAGATGTTGGAAGAAGTGGAGTACTGTAAGGGTATTCGGAAAGAGCACTTCAACCAGGATATGATTCTGACTGATTCCGACAGGGTGGACTTTAGAGACGCTATAAAGTGTCACATCTGTGGTCTTGAGTATGGGGAAAGGGATGTTAGGGTTCGGGACCATTGTCATGTAACAGGAAGGTATAGGGGATCAGCCCACCAGCTCTGTAACAGAAATCACAGACTAACAGATAAGATACCAGTTATCTTACACAACCTAAGGGGTTATGATAGTCATCTCATAATGGGAGAAATCGGAAAGTTTGGGCAGGAAATTAACGTTATTCCGAATAATATGGAGAAGTACATGGCCTTCATGTTAGGTAAAAACCTTGTGTTTCTAGACAGTCTTCAGTTCATGAGTAGTTCATTGGAAAAATTGGTTGGGAATCTCCCGGGGGACGCCTTCAGATACACAGCTGAAGAATTTGGTGAAAGGTTGGACTTGATGAGGACGAAGGGTGTTTACCCCTATGACTATATGGACAGCTTCAGTCGGTTTGAGGAAACGGGGTTACCACCAAAGAGTGAGTTTTATAGCGTACTAAACGATGAGGAAATATCAGACACCGATTACCAACATGCTCAGAAGGTTTGGACCTCGTTTGGGATGAGGACAATGGGGGACTACCATGATGTGTACCTGAAATCGGATGTGCTGTTGTTAGCTGACGTCTTTGAGAACTTCAGAAAGACTTGTGTTCAGTACTATAAGCTGGACCCCTGCCACTACTTCACCTCACCGGGGTTAGCCTGGGACGCTATGCTGAAAATGACTGGGGTTACGCTGGAGCTAATGACTGACATCGACATGTTCCAGTTCATTGAGAAGGGAATGAGAGGTGGGGTTAGCTACATAGCCAACAGATATGGGAAAGCAAACAACCCATACATGAAGGGGTATAGTGAGGATGAGGCTGTAAAGTATATAATGTATCTGGACGCCAACAATCTGTATGGTTGGGCCATGAGCCAGTGCCTCCCAACTGGCGGATTTAGGTGGATGAATGAAGGTAAGCTGAAAAACCTGGACTGGGAACTTCCGGAGGACGACAGCCGAACTGGAATGATACTTGAAATCGATCTTGAGTATCCCTCTGAACTCCACGATCTACACAACACTATCCGTTAGCTCCTGAGAAGATGGAAATACGGGAAGAAATGCTGTCTGACTACTGTCTCAAAATCAAAGAGAAGTTTGGCGTCAGCGTTGGTCGTGTCAGTAAGCTAGTAACCAACTTGATGCATAAGGAAAGGTATGTCGTCCACTACAGAAACCTAGAGCTGTACGTCAGGCTTGGGATGAAGGTGAAGAAAGTCCACCGGGTTTTGTTGTTCGATCAATCCCCTTGGCTGAAGCAGTACATCGACTTCAACACGGTGAAGAGAACCGTCGCCAGGAACGCCTTCGAAAAGGACTTCTTCAAGCTGATGAATAACAGCGTTTTCAGTAAGACGAAGGAAAACCTGAGAAAGCGTGTAGACGTTCGGTTGGTCACGTGTGAAGAGAAGATGCTGAAGTTAGTTTCCAAACCAACCTTTGTGTCCGCCAAAATATTCAACGAAAACCTTGTTGCCGTTCATAAGATTAAGGAAGTCCTGATGCTAAACCGACCGGCTTACGTCGGTATGTATATTCTGGATCTGTCGAAGGTGTTAATGTATGATTTCCATTACAACTACATATTAAAGAAATATAAAAATAATGCTAAGTTGTTGTTTACAGATACGGACAGCTTGACATATGAAATTGAGGCGGAAGACGTCTACAAAGACTTCTGGGTTGATAAAAATATTTTCGATAACTCGGACTATTCAGAGAGCTCACCTTACTACGACAATTCGAACAAAAAAGTCATTGGGAAGATGAAGGACGAAGCGGCTGGCGTTCCCATAGTTGAGTTCGTTGGTCTCAGAAGTAAAATGTATTCATATTTAAAAGACAACGGAACAGGTGGCAAAACCGCGAAGGGAATCAAAAAGAGTGTTACGAAGAAACAAATTAGACATGAGAACTACAAAGACACACTATTTGGTAAAAAACAAGTGTTTCAGAAAATGAAAGCAATCCGAAGCGTAAAACACAAGTTGGGTAGTTATGAGATAAATAAAATATCACTCTCATGCTTTGATGATGAGATACCTGCTGGAAGACGGGATTAGCTCATACGCGTATGGACATAAGAATATTTAATTAACCAACATCAGAAGGATTTGCTCTTTGACACATTGACAAGTGGCCAACACTATTATATTACAAGTTGTAATAAAAACAGAAACCCATCTAATATACATGAAATTATTGTGGTAACTTTAGTTAGGAGAAAAATAATAGTTACTAACTCAGCAACTTAAAACAATAGTACATAACGTCCCGCTACAGTCATTCTTGTTCTGTTGGTTCATCCTTTGCCGATGGTTTTCTCGAATGTGGCTCTCTCGAATATGTTTCAAATCTCTCCCGTCGAAGCCGTCTCCGAGCTTTTAAATAACAACGAACTTTGTCTATCCTATCCATGTCTTCTATTTGCTTCTTAAGGCCTCTTCTCTTCCTCTCTTCACTCAGAATCTTCTTGTATTCAAGCAGAACCCTAACACGTTCGGAAACTTCGGCCTCACCAGCGTCAACGTCTATAGTCCCCAACATCATAACAGCTCTCCCCACGCCAAACGTAAAACTTGGTTGAGCCCCCGCTAAAGACTTCATCACAGTCACCAAATCTTGAACCCTCTCATTAGTAACCTCGAGCCTTCGCGTCAGTTCCTCCAAACCTAGCATGACAACAAAATCAGAACCAAAACCAAAACTCTAATTTATGGGTTAAAAGATGATTGGCCGTCCCCTGTCACCTGCACATAACGGAATTTACATACGGCTGAGTGAACCGCCTGTCCTAACCACATCTCCGTGGCAACCACCCGTATGAGATCTGTTGTGTTTTATTATATCAAACCCAGCCTTGACTTCACATCCATTCTGACGTTCTACAGTTGCGAATTTCTTCTATAAAACCAGAGGAGGGATCATCCCGTGGATGTCAAATCCTGGGCCCTTTCGCTTCAGCAGCAATACTTACAAAATGCCACGCTAAGAACTGAAAGAGCCAAAACTTTTAATGAATATTTTTCTAACAATATGAGATGTTCTGAAAGGGGAAAACTGTCACCTGCACATAACGAAATTTACATACGGTTGAGTGAGTCGCCTGCTCTAACCACATCACCGTGGCAACCACCTGTGTTGTGTTTTATTATATCAAACCCAACAATATGAGATGTTCTGAAAACTAAAACGGTGAAAGTTGGGGGAAAAAATCAGGGTATCCGCTGTGGAACCAGCTGAGACATCTGTTGGGGAGCTAGAAACGGAAATACCTACCGAAATTCCCAACCTTGTCGATGAGCTCGTCAATGATCTGAAAAAGACTGAGGAAACCAACCCAACACCCCCACCAACCGATGATACCAATAAGAAGAGAAGTGAGCTGATAAAATTATCAGAGGATGGTGAGGTAACTCAGTCAGTCAACTACATCAAAAAAGCGTCGGTAAAGGTTGTGGATAAGCTGTACGCTGGGTATGAGGCTAGAAGAATGGAAAGAGCTAATGAATTCCTGACTGATATGCTAATCAGTAGGTTCTTTAATGTTCTCGGTGGTTTGGACGCTGTAGAAAGCTCTGAGGCGTTAGACAACGAATTACAAAAAGACAAACTGTTAAAGAGTGACATTGGTAAAGTTGTGGCCATGATAACACCGTATATACCATGTCTCGGACTGCTATCTGGAGGGAGGTATAACTGTGGGAAAACATGTGTACCAACACAAAACAAAATTATCTGAACAGAAACCGGAAACTAAGTGAAGTGTGTGTCAAAACCAAAACCCTAATCACTCTGAAACGTTTTCAAAAAAAATGGGGGTCTGCCGTATCCCAAAACCCATTTTCCCGTCTGCTTATACTTTGAAAAGTGGAAAAAAAGAGTTACCCCTTTCAAACATCCTTTCCCATTAAATTCCAACATTCTGGCGCTGTTTTTGGCAAAAAAAAAAAAAGTGTGCCCATAGCCTCAAGTTCTATACTACTCTTTTGGAGTACAACTCTTCACGTGAACAGTTGAGTGAAGAAACAAAGAAGTCATTCCAAGAGCTGAATATTGACATCGTTAAACGGCACGAGACCTTTAATTTGGAGCAGTGTGCAACAGGAGCGAATGCCATACCATCATCTGTTAAACGACACGCCATCGAAATGCTAAATCTTCTTAAACGAAGTAGAGAAGAGAAAGTTATTATAAGCCGCGAAATGATGCAAGTGTTTAAATATTACGTAAACGAAGAAGCCAAGGTATCGCAAAGTATAAACACGCTATCTTCAAAGGATGACGTATTGAATAAATATGAAGCGGGGTCGTTGGCGTTATTAAAAGCAGAACAAAAGCTTTTGCAAAACCGTGTTTTCATCCACAGTTCGTTTAAAGACTGCGTAGAACTGCCTGAAATTAACTTTTTGCCTTTCGCAGTCACTAGTGACATGGTCGTGTATAATGAACAAGTGTCATCTCACTCATCCGAAGTTGACCAGTTGACAGACACATCAGAGTAAGATAATGAATAAATTGTACAAGTCTGTCTTACTAGAAAGAACACTTAAAATGATAAAGTAACATCTTTTGAAGTTTTTCGTTTCCTTGCTTCGTTCTTGAGATATTTCAGTTTGTTTGACAACAACATCACATGTGCATAATGAGTTGTCGAAAAAAGTTATATATCTTTGCTATTATCAAACCAAAATAATTCGAGGGAAGCATGTACGTGTGTTTCGCCCAGAACACTAAACATGTAGATTTTCAAGTGATTACATTTGACAATAGCAAAAATATATGACGTTTTCCGATAACTCATTATGCACGTGTGACGTCGTAACATGATCAACAGTCCATATGAACGTTGGTTGGAAGTCTAGTATATTGTATATAATATATACAGTGTACATGGTTACAAATGTTGTTAAAGTTGTACACTTGTTCAATGGCGGCAAATCAGGGAAAAAATTCCGATCCGCGTGGAATGGAAGATGTGGTTACCTTCTTGACCGGC
>CAXIUP010000277.1:7500-20000 GCA_964035015.1 Corallium rubrum | reverse complement strand
AAATAACGTCTAGTAGAATTGTATAAATGCGCTTGGACGTTGATTAAGCAAACCTTTTCTCCAGAGCTACTCTTCGAAATTTGACAACAGGAAGGTTTTAAAAAGAAAGATGCCCCCTCGGCGTCCTCGTAAAGAACTCGGTTGTAAACGAGTACAAAATTCTCTTCGAGCAAACATTCTAAAATTGGTAAGTCACGTATATCTGTTTACTTTGATTTTATCAGTTGGTCGACGGTAACTCACATTGTCAGCTTCTTTCAATTGTGTTACTTTCTGAACGTTTGTAGATCGACAATGACCTACGAGCTGTCGGCTGTCGAGCTGTGTGGAGAGTTAATGAGGATGATATTCAACTTGCAATAAATCAGATTTCATCCAAGCGTCTTGAGCTGGACGAAGTGCTCTGTAGAGTAAGAGGAGTACAGTTTTTTCTTTCCTGTATCACAGCTCTCTCCTCCAATGCCAAAAAATCAAAAAGCGGCGATAGCAGTAGCCATGAGGAAAAAGCGTATCCTGGGGTGGCGTACTTTATCGCCTACCGAGTGACACAGGCATGTAACGAGAAAACGCTTTACGCTGCTTTGCACAACCAAGACACCGAACCGACTATACGACCCATCATAACCAGGATATCGACGGACAAAGTTATGGAAACAGCCGCCAGACAGCTCTTCCAAGTGCTCAAAGACCACAACAATCCTCTCGTCATGGAAATGCTGAAAACCTCTAACACCTACTGCCTGGCGGAATGTTCCCGTACAAGTTCCGCTGAAGACAGCGATGTACAAGGACCATCAAGTACTCCCACTCATTACCCAACGGTGCCATGTCGTCTGGTTGTCGTTAACAGAGTCGAATTCTGCGATAAACTAAACGCGGTAGTACCTCTTTTGCAGTCGGATGGGTTGACGGTCGAAATGGATTCCATGGTCACGGTGGGAATAGATAAACCTTGTTTATCTTCAACCACAGACGAAATTCCAGCGACGCTGAACAAAATCCAAGCCATACTAAAGATATGCGATCACGCCCTCTATCGCGGAGACATCTACGCGAAACCTGCCGAAGCGAGTGTGGCGTTTCTAAAGATGATGGACGTTGGAAGCTACCTAAATAAACTACTGACTAACGAGCCCATACGTGGTATGGTGTTTAAGCATTTCCCAGTCCTGCTGAAAGTCCTTTCACATCCAGCGTGCGAAATTATTCCCCAAATTGAATTTGACGTCAATCTCATCGAAGTGTCAAAGGGATGGTGCTTTGAAATAACAACCCGAAGATTTGTTTACCGTCCTATTCCCGAAACAAAGCGTGGCCTGCTGTCACCTAGAGCGTTCGTGCCATACGATTGCACTACAGCGCCAGAACCGAGATTCTTCGAAGAAGGAATCCTTAACTCATTCCAAGACCAAGTGGTGAGAGTGAACTTTGTCAACAAATTTTACCAATGTCTTATCGCTTCCAAGATGCCACACAAAGTGAGAAAACTGGTAGTCGCGGGACCCAAGGATTCCGGGAAGACATCGTGGGCGTGCATATTCCATCGAATTATCCCCAGCGGCAAAATCGCATCTATTACCAACGAGCGGCAATTTTCGGCCGCGATGATCACGGAGGAAACACAGCTGATATTCGTCGACGAGTGGTCGCAGGGTACCTTGCAGTCAGATCTCGCCAAAACCATTTTGCAGGGAGGTTGGATGGTGACGGCCGTGAAGCACGGATCGCCTAGATGTGTAATGAATAACAGCCCCTTCTACATCACAACAAACCACGTTCCAGATTTTGGTCGGGAGGACGAAAATGTTAAACGGCGCATCGCAGTCTTCGAGACGTCATCACTGCCCCAAACCCTGCCAGGAGTTGATCGGTGGATTTACGACCATGCGATGGATTGTGTGGCATGGATGGCTAATGAAATTAACGCCCATCGCGCTCTGATAGATGGAGAAGAATTATGGTACGAACCTGAGAACGCTGAAGACCACATCATCGAGAATAACGAGGGAATCAAACTCTTTGTACCCTCACGGATGAGCGAGATTAGCCACACTGACTTGGAAGAAGAGGATACCAGTACAAGTGAGTACATGCCACGGGAAGAAAACGTAATCCACAGACGTTTCGAGTTGGAGTTTAATCGACAACGTATTACCCGAAAACGGCGTTCAAGGGAAACCAATCCTTACCGTGACCTGCAGTACTTTTCTGACGGAGAAAACACCCCATGTCAGTTAGAAAGCGAAGTTGAGGAAGCAGACGACGATATGCCATTCATTCCGTCCCCCGTGCCTTCCGTGGACCGGTTTCGACTCGATCGAAAAACACCACAACGTGCGCAACGCCAGAAAACGTTACCTGCTAACAACTCGCCAACAGACGGGGACTACTCAGCGCAAAGTGACCAGGAAGAGCATTGCTGCATACCGTCCGTTGTTGAAGAAGACAGAGCAAGCAAATTTGCCAATCAACAACTTGGAGAAGGACCTTCGACTTCCGCAGCAAGAGACATTCAACAAAATGACGACGAAGGTACAACCTTTTCCGAAGAACCACCATCAAAAGCAATACGCGAAAACTACACCTCAAAGTCACTGGAAAATGTCGTCGAGCAGTGCTCTCCCGAAGATACCAATTGTGAGGATACTGTGGAGAATGAGGAGCGCAGCGCTAGCCAAGAATCCTTCCTTGGGCGCATTTTGACGCCTTCCTGTTGGGTTCTGAACTATGCAAAATATTTAGCAAAGGTAAAGGAACTGCTAAGAGAGAACTTTAACGTCCAAAACCTGACGCGCGTCCACGCAATCTCGTTCATTGAACGGAGACGGAAGGCGGCGATGAAAAGGGATAAAAAAGAAAGAGAATTTTGGACGCAAGCCGAACCAGAAGTAGACGCATGGATGCTCGTTATCGGCCAGCGACGTGATGTGTTTGATTTAGACACCTTGGTAGAAAAACACCCGGAAACATATGAATTCGTTCAGCGAGTTCGACGGACAGTGCAAGTTCAGGTCCTCCCATGTTCGTGTCCCGTTTACCAGGCACTTGAAAAACCAAAGAAAGGCGCCGGCGAAGGTAAAGAGGAGAGAAAAAGCAAAGAACAAGAAGAAGACGAAGAAGAAGAACAAGAAGAAGAAGAAGAAGAAGAAGAAGAAGAAGAAGAAGTAGACAGTCAAGGCTTACCCCGTCGCCCTCACTTAAGTTCCCAGACTTACTGGACAAAGATAAAACGATGGAGACCGTGGTGAAATGAAGTTTTTTTCAGGTTTTTTTTCAGTTTTTCTTGTATATTTCTTAATTATGAACAAAAATCCAACCAATCTTATAACTTATAACGTTGAACAGCAAGTTAACATTCTAGTGTTTGCTTTAAGAAAGCATTAGCGAAAAGCAAGCGGTTTAATGTAAGGTGTCTATCTAGCTACACTGGATAACATCTCCTTTATTGTGTGTTTTTTTAAAATGATGCTGTTAATTAGTATTGAATTTAACAGTTTCTCACTCTTTAAGAAACCTTCGAGTTAAAGGATTTAAAGTCGATTATAACTTTAAACAAACGATGTATATAAGCCCCCATGCAGTGAATTTTGAAGAGGAATTTCTTATAGAACGAGGCACACACACAAATACTACAGAATGTTCCAAATCTGCATCCATCGTTGTCATAACAAATAAAAGAGCGAAGAGAATGGTGTTATATTATGTTGTATATGCATGTGTATATGCCTCGTTCTTTTAAAAATCGCGCTTTTATGTACTTTAATACATACTTTGAAACATGCCTCATTTAGATTAGAATTTTGCATCGGCAGTTTATTAAGTAACGGGAATAATGTGGTGATGTCTACACAGTAACAATTCTTATCATCGGTGTTCTATAAAAGGTTAAGTTAGCTTACGTCTCATTCATAAGAACGTAATATATTCTTATACCGACTGGCTACCGTAGTTCAGTACCCAGTGGTTTACAGGGCGTAGCCAGGTGGTAGCCAGTCAATTTAACAAGGTTTTCATCTAGTACACCTGTTGTTTTGAATATCAATAAAGTTATAGATGTAATTTGCGGCATAATATATATATAACCTCGTTCTATCGGAAATCCAGATCTTACTACGTCTAAACTGAATTTTGAAGCGGAATTTTTTTAAAGAACGAGGCATACACATACAAATACAACAGGATATATCACATCTGTACATCGTTCTCATAAAATAAAAATAGAAGAGTAAAGAGAATGGTCGATGAGTTATATTATGTTGTATGCATGTGTATGCCTCGTTCTTTTAAAACCCCCGCTTACATATACTTTAATACATATACTTTGACCCATGCCTCGTTTACCTTAGAATTTTGCACCAGCAATTTATTAAGTATAACGGGAATAATATATCGTGATGTTTACACGATAACAATTCTTAAATCGGTGTTCTAATAGTCTAAGTTAGTTTACGTCTCGTTGATAAGAACTTAATATATTCTGACCGACTGGCTACCGTAGTTCAGTAGCCAGTGGTCTACAGGGCGTAGCCAGGTGGTAGCCAGTCAATTTAACAAGGTTTTCATCTAGTAGCCAGGTAGCCAGTTGTTCTGAATATCAATTAAGTTATAGATCTAATTTACATATACAGTTAATATATTCTGACCGACTGGCTACCGTAGTTCAGTAGCCAGTGGTCTACAGGGCGTAGCCAGGCGGTAGCCAGTCAATTTAACAAGGTTTTCATCTAGTAGCCAGGTAGCCAGTTGTTCTGAATATCAATTAAGATATAGATCTAATTTGCATATAGGATTAATATATTCAGTAGCCAGTGGTTTACAGGGCGTAGCCAGGTGGTAGCCAGTCAATTTAACAAGGTTTTCATCTAGTAGCCAGGTAGCCAGTTGTTCTGAATATCAATTAAGTTATAGATCTAATTTACATATACAGTTAATATATTCTGACCGACTGGCTACCGTAGCTCAATAGCCACTGGTTTACAGGGCGTAGCCAGGTGGTAGCCAGTCAATTTAACAAGGTTTTCATCTAGTAGCCAGGTAGCCAGTTGTTCTGAATATCAATAAAGATATAGATCTAATTTGCATATAGGATTAATATATTCTGACCGACTGGCTATCGTAGCTCGGTAGCCAGTACTTTACAGGGCGTAGCCAGGTGGTAGCCAGTCAATTTAACAAGGTTTTCATCTAGTAAGCCAGGTAGCCCGTTGTTCTGAATATCAATTAATTTAAGTTAGATCTCATTTACATATATATTATGTATTCTCTCGCATTAAATATAACCGTCTTTTGTCAAACAAAAACGGCAATTTTGACACGTTTTGTTCCGATTCAATAATCTGAAGTAAAGTGTGTGTAATGAACCCAACGTTAGCTAGCAAAAGGAACGCCTTTTCAATTTCTCGATCTATCTAATCCCAAAGGAAGAACAGCAAGATGCATAGCAGAGTATAAATATGCGAGATATATTGAAGATAGAAGTAAACACAATTAACCATCACCGTTCATGCAGTAGTTCTTGAAATTTACCGTGGCCGTTGCATGCCTCGTCGAAATAACCGTACGATCGATTGGAAGTCTCTCGACGGGGCATTCAAGAAGCCTAGACGGTTACATCTACAGAGAGACGAAGAAGGCCTTAATCATTGCCCTGTTCCTAACTGCGACCATCCAGGATTTGCCAGTCGAAGAGGCTGTCGAAAGCACGTCAAAGTAAAACATCCTTGGTACGCGTACTTCGATGAAAAACCGACAATTCTCACCGACAATGTGAAGCCTGTAATTGAAGTTACGTCGACGAAAAGCAAACTGACACTGCCGTGTTGCTCATCGGGTAACGAATTCGCTCGTTCTCTTTCGCTATGGTTGCAAAGTACAACGGGGGGAGGGAAAACGTCAAAACAAGCAGAAATTTCGGCCACGCGAGCTCTTAAATTTCTCACGTTTTGTTGCGGAGAATCGGGCGAGGAGGAGTCGACCGTGTTGTCCACCGTGCAACTTATCGACTATTTTCTGTGCTCTTCTAAATTTCTAACGGATTTTCTCGACTACCTCGAAGACACCTGGCAGATGGGTCAGTCGGGCCGACTCGGCTACGTAACAAGCATTTCTGACCTACTCGACTTCCGCAAGTTTAACTCCCCACCTGGCCCTGTCCTTCAGAACTTCTCGGTGACTGAAGTGTACATCAAGCGAGCTAAGAAGTGTCTGGCAAAGCAGATGCGATCGCACTGGACGACAGATTTGGACATTGAGACACTGGAATCGAAAAGAAGCTGGGCTTCGTTAGCCGAGTTGCAGAGAGTCGTTCCATTTCACATCGAGCGCTACAAGCAGATTTTAGAAGAGTGCAGAAAAATGTCGAATTTTGTTACGTCAACCGACTTAACATTTACCACGCGATTCCTCGCAGTATTTATGTTTGTTAAAATAAAGGGTTGTCGTCCGATGACATATCAACATTTGACAGTCACTATGTTTGAAAATGCGAAGCACAACGGTGGGATGGTAGACCAAACAATTTTTAAAACCGCTAAAAAGTACGGTTTCGATTCTTTGTATTTTGACGAAGTCAGCTTGGGAGTGGTCGACGACTATGTTCGTTTTGTCAGACCTCTTCTTCTCCCGCAATGCGAGTACTTGCTCGTAAACCGAAACGGTGCGCAATTTCAGAAATTGACTGAACTATTGAGCGTGTTGGTGTTTCAGGCCATAGGAAAGTACATTCACCCGACAAGATACAGACAGATAATAGAGACCGAAAGTGCCATTGTGTTAGACGTGGAAGAACAGAAGATGGTTTCGGAAGATCAGAAACACAGTTCGAACGTTGCCCGAGTACATTACCAGAAGTTACGTTCGCGGGATGTCGCCATGAAAGGAAAGACATGCATGGACAAGCTGCGGGGAGTTGAAGGTGAAGCAATGGACAGTTGCGTCGAGCAGTTAAAAGATCAGCCTTTGCCAAAAGAAAACGGGTATGAACAACGTCAAAGTGAAGTCGATTCTGTAAACAAAATAGCCAGACACCTGGGACGAAAGGAACCGGTGAGGTTTACCAAGCAAGAAGACAATTACATAAGAAGAGGTATCGAGAAGTTTGGACTACGCTGGTCTGCCATCGTCCGTCATCCAGCTTTTCATTTCCAAGAGAGCAGAGAAGCAAGAACATTGAGAATGAGAGCAGTAGCTTTGAAATTAATTTAACGGTGCTGCTTTCGCAAAACACAAACAACTTGATAGGTGTAACTTTTCACATAACATGTATACTGAGTGTATAATATAGTAAACATAATATGTAGACTTTCTTATAAAACGAAGAAAATATATCAGTTAAAGAGAGCCAATGTGTAGGATGAGGCCCTCTGTTCCATGCATACAGCATAATATAACTCACCGACCATTCTCTTCACTGTTCTATTTTTATTTTATGAGAACGATGTACAGATGTGATATATATTGTTGTATTTGTATGTGTATACCTCGTTCTTTAAAAAATTCCGCTTCAAAATTCAGTTTAGACGTAGTAAGATCTGGATTTCCGATAGAACGAGGTTATATATATATTATGCCGCAAATTACATCTATAACTTTATTGATATTCAAAACAACAGGTGTACTAGATAAAAACCTTGTTAAATTGAGTGGCTACCACCTGGCTACGCCCCGTAACCCACTGGCTACCGAGCTACGGTAGCCAGTCGGTCAGAATATATTAATCCTATATGCAAATTAGATCTATATCTTAATTGATATTCAGAACAACTGGCTACCTGGCTACTAGATGAAAACCTTGTTAAATTGACTGGCTACCACCTGGCTACGCCCTGTGGACCACTGGCTACTGAGCTACGGTAGCCAGTCGGTCAGAATATATTAAGTTCCTATCAACGAGACGTAAACTAACTTAGACTATTAGAATACCGATTTAAGAATTGTTATCGTGTAAACATCACGATATATTATTCCCGTTATACTTAATAAATTGCTGGTGCAAAATTCTAAGGTAAACGAGGCATGGGTCAAAGTATATGTATTAAAGTATATATAAGCGGGGGTTTTAAAAGAACGAGGCATACACATGCATACAACATAATATAACTCATTGACCATTCTCTTTACTCTTCTATTTCTATTTTATGAGAACGATGTACAGATGTGATATATCCTGTTGTATTTGTATGTGTATGCCTCGTTCTTTAAAAAAATTCCGCTTCAAAATTCAGTTTAGACGTAGTAAGATCTGGATTTCCGATAGAACGAGGTTACATATATATTATGCCGCAAATTACATCTATAACTTTATTGATATTCAAAACAACAGGTGTACTAGATGAAAACCTTGTTAAATTGACTGGCTACCACCTGGCTACGCCATGTAAACCACTGGCTACTGAACTACGGTAGCCATGCAGTCGGTCAGAATATATTAACTCTATATGTAAATTAGATCTATAACTTAATTGATATTCAGACCAACTGGCTACCTGGCTACTAGATGAAAACCTTGTTAAATTGACTGGCTACCACCTGGCTACGCCCTGTAGACCACTGGCTACTGAGCTACGGTAGCCAGTCGGTCAGAATATATTAATCCTATATGCAAATTAGATCTATATCTTAATTGATATTCAGAACAACTGGCTACCTGGCTACTAGATGAAAACCTTGTTAAATTGACTGGCTACCACCTGGCTACGCCCTGTAAACCACTGGCTACTGAGCTACGGTAGCCAGTCGGTCAGAATATATTAAGTTCCTATCAACGAGACGTAAACTAACTTAGACTATTAGAATACCGATTTAAGAATTGTTATCGTGTAAACATCACGATATATTATTCCCGTTATACTTAATAAATTGCTGGTGCAAAATTCTAAGGTAAACGAGGCATGGGTCAAAGTATATGTATTAAAGTATATATAAGCGGGGGTTTTAAAAGAACGAGGCATACACATGCATACAACATAATATAACTCATTGACCATTCTCTTTACTCTTCTATTTCTATTTTATGAGAACGATGTACAGATGTGATATATCCTGTTGTATTTGTATGTGTATGCCTCGTTCTTTAAAAAAATTCCGCTTCAAAATTCAGTTTAGACGTAGTAAGATCTGGATTTCCGATAGAACGAGGTTATATATATATTATGCCGCAAATTACATCTATAACTTTATTGATATTCAAAACAACAGGTGTACTAGATAAAAACCTTGTTAAATTGAGTGGCTACCACCTGGCTACGCCCTGTAAACTACTGGCTACCGAGCTACGATAGCCAGTCGGTCAGAATATATTAATCCTATATGCAAATTAGATCTATATCTTTATTGATATTCAGAACAACTGGCTACCTGGCTACTAGATGAAAACCTTGTTAAATTGACTGGCTACCACCTGGCTACGCCCTGTAAACCAGTGGCTATTGAGCTACGGTAGCCAGTCGGTCAGAATATATTAACTGTATATGTAAATTAGATCTATAACTTAATTGATATTCAGAACAACTGGCTACCTGGCTACTAGATGAAAACCTTGTTAAATTGACTGGCTACCACCTCGCTACGCCCTGTAAACCACTGGCTACTGAACTACGGTAGCCAGTCGGTCAGAATATATTAACTGTATATGTAAATTAGATTATAACTTAATTGATATTCAGAACAACTGGCTACCTGGCTACTAGATGAAAACCTTGTTAAATTGACTGGCTACCACCTGGCTACGCCCTGTAAACCACTGGCTACTGAACTACGGTAGCCATGCAGTCGGTCAGAATGTATTAACTCTATATGTAAATTAGATCTATAACTTAATTGATATTCAGACCAACTGTGGCTATTAAATGAAACCCTTATTAAATTGACTGGCTACGCCCTGTAACCCACTGGCTACCGAGTTACGGTAGCCAGTCGGTCAGAATATATTAACTGTATATGTAAATTAGATCTATAACTTAATTGATATTCAGACCAACTGGCTACCTGGCTACTAGATGAAAACCTTGTTAAATTGACTGGCTACCACCTGGCTACGCCCTGTAGACCACTGGCTACTGAGCTACGGTAGCCAGTCGGTCAGAATATATTAAGTTCCTATCAACGAGACGTAAACTAACTTAGACTATTAGAATACCGATTTAAGAATTGTTATCGTGTAAACATCACGATATATTATTCCCGTTATACTTAATAAATTGCTGGTGCAAAATTCTAAGGTAAACGAGGCATGGGTCAAAGTATATGTATTAAAGTATATATAAGCGGGGGTTTTAAAAGAACGAGGCATACACATGCATACAACATAATATAACTCATTGACCATTCTCTTTACTCTTCTATTTCTATTTTATGAGAACGATGTACAGATGTGATATATCCTGTTGTATTTGTATGTGTATGCCTCGTTCTTTAAAAAAATTCCGCTTCAAAATTCAGTTTAGACGTAGTAAGATCTGGATTTCCGATAGAACGAGGTTATATATATATTATGCCGCAAATTACATCTATAACTTTATTGATATTCAAAACAACAGGTGTACTAGATGAAAACCTTGTTAAATTGACTGGCTACCACCTGGCTACCCCCTGTAAACCACTGGCTACTGAACTACGGTAGCCATGCAGTCGGTCAGAATATATTAACTCTATATATAAATTAGATCTATAACTTAATTGATATTCAGACCAACTGGCTACCTGGCTACTAGATGAAAACCTTGTTAAATTGACTGGCTACCACCTGGCTACGCCCTGTAGACCACTGGCTACTGAGCTACGGTAGCCAGTCGGTCAGAATATATTAATCCTATATGCAAATTAGATCTATATCTTAATTGATATTCAGAACAACTGGCTACCTGGCTACTAGATGAAAACCTTGTTAAATTGACTGGCTACCACCTGGCTACGCCCTGTAAACCACTGGCTACTGAACTACGGTAGCCATGCAGTCGGTCAGAATATATTAACTCTATATGTAAATTAGATCTATAACTTAATTGATATTCAGACCAACTGGCTACCTGGCTACTAGATGAAAACCTTGTTAAATTGACTGGCTACCACCTGGCTACGCCCTGTAAACCACTGGCTACTGAACTACGGTAGCCATGCAGTCGGTCAGAATGTATTAATCCTATATGCAAATTAGATCTATATCTTAATTGATATTCAGAACAACTGGCTACCTGGCTACTAGATGAAAACCTTGTTAAATTGACTGGCTACCACCTGGCTACGCCCTGTAGACCACTGGCTACTGAACTACGGTAGCCAGTCGGTCAGAATATATTAACTGTATATGTAAATTAGATCTATAACTTAATTGATATTCAGAACAACTGGCTACCTGGCTACTAGATGAAAACCTTGTTAAATTGACTGGCTACCACCTGGCTACGCCCTGTAGACCACTGGCTACTGAACTACGGTAGCCAGTCGGTCAGAATATATTAAGTTCTTATCAACGAGACGTAAACTAACTTAGACTATTAGAACACCGATTTAAGAATTGTTATCGTGTAAACATCACGATATATTATTCCCGTTATACTTAATAAATTGCTGGTGCAAAATTCTAAGGTAAACGAGGCATGGGTCAAAGTATATGTATTAAAGTATATATAAGCGGGGGTTTTAAAAGAACGAGGCATACACATGCATACAACATAATATAACTCATCGACCATTCTCTTTACTCTTCTATTTTTATTTTATGAGAACGATGTACAGATGTGATATATCCTGTTGTATTTGTATGTGTATGCCTCGTTCTTTAAAAAAATTCCGCTTCAAAATTCAATTTAGACGTAGTAAGATCTGGATTTCCGATAGAACGAGGTTATATATATATTATGCCGCAAATTACATCTATAACTTTATTGATATTCAAAACAACAGGTGTACTAGATAAAAACCTTGTTAAATTGAGTGGCTACCACCTGGCTACGCCCTGTAAACTACTGGCTACCGAGCTACGATAGCCAGTCGGTCAGAATATATTAATCCTATATGCAAATTAGATCTATATCTTTATTGATATTCAGAACAACTGGCTACCTGGCTACTAGATGAAAACCTTGTTAAATTGACTGGCTACCACCTGGCTACGCCCTGTGGACCACTGGCTACTGAGCTACGGTAGCCAGTCGGTCAGAATATATTAATCCTATATGCAAATTAGATCTATAACTTAATTGATATTCAGAACAACTGGCTACCTGGCTACTAGATGAAAACCTTGTTAAATTGACTGGCTACCACCTCGCTACGCCCTGTAAACCACTGGCTACTGAGCTACGGTAGCCAGTCGGTCAGAATATATTAAGTTCTTATCAACGAGACGTAAACTAACTTAGACTATTAGAATACCGATTTAAGAATTGTTATCGTGTAAACATCACGATATATTATTCCCGTTATACTTAATAAATTGCTGGTGCAAAATTCTAAGGTAAACGAGGCATGGGTCAAAGTATGTATTAAAGTATATATAAGCG
>CAXIUP010000276.1:30000-72500 GCA_964035015.1 Corallium rubrum | reverse complement strand
TTAACAATGCGCACAAGCTCAAGTATACCAGTGAAGTACGCATGCAATGCTTTACAATAAGATAAAAAATACGAACTATACATGCAGTACATGGTTAATGATAAAACAGACTTTTAATATAAATTCTCTCTGGCTATATTTTACATGCACTTATTGGATGTTTTTTGCACAATCAAGCTTGTGTATGATAAAGTGGCTACTTGTCATTAAGTAATAAACTTATTGAAGTTTTAAAAGTTCGGACATGAGCATCATGACCCTTGTTGGGACTTTCTGCTGGTCAAACAGTTTCAAAAATTGCCTTTGCATAAAAATATACACATTTGCACACTCTGTAGGATATTGCAAATTGCAAATATAATATGTAAAAAGAAGGCACTTGATGGCCTCTATCAAACATCCTGTGCGTAATTTCATGATTATCTTCTGCTCAGCTGCAATGAAGATTTCTGCTGAAATCAAGTCAGGCTCTTGAGTTGAACATCCTTTGAATACTAGGAACGGTGGCATTCCTAGTTTCGAAGAGGAAGCAATTTTCTCCTCATCATCTCCAAACTATAAAATAAATGAAAACTTATGCAGATCTCTGTGACCCTTTATGCATATCCCGTTACGGTACATGTCACTGGCAGAGGACTATTATATTGAAATGAATAAATTGTGGGATACTGTATACATGCACCTCTGAATATAAGCCCTGGGCATACATTCGTATATAAGCCCTGGGCTTATATTCGTTTGTAAGCATTTTTGGGGGGTTTACCCCAAGGGAGTGGGGGGCTTATATACAGGGGGTGGCTTATATATAAACAAAATGTTGTGTTAGTGATAACATTTATTCCCAGATAACATAAGAAAAGTAGGTTAACATAACAATCATAAGATACCAACAATCATACTTAACATATAAAGCGTTTTATAGTCAGATACCCGTATATGTCCGAAGGAGGGGGGCTGATATCCGGAGGGTATAGTTTATATACACGGTGTAATCTATGGTATAAATAAATCTGACTAAATGTTTTCACTTAAATGTAGCTTTCTTTGGTCAAAAAGCCATACAAAATCTGGGGCATTTGTGAAGTTACTATAGTGGAACATTTAAAAAAAGTTGCAATTCCTCATCTGTTAGAGTACATGCAACTACTACACTAATACAAACATAGTATGCAATATTTGATACTCTGATATTAATTATGCTTGCAATATAAATATTTTGCAGTTACCTGATATAAGTAATCCTGAGGAGAAGGGTTTTTCTTCGTCTTCTTTTCAAGGAGGTATGGCAGCAAACAAAATGCAATTGAAGCCTGGTCCTCTGAAAAACAACAGGAAGTTGCCATCACTAGTTTGCAATGACACATACTTAACTAACCATACTTGTGTACCGAAGAAATTACTAAATTGCACATAAGTTGAAGTAAACTAAACACACACACACATACATATATATACCCCCACAATTCATTGTTCGAAGAGACACGTTAAATATTATTCAACTGATTAGCATGCACATAGTTATCCCACTCAGATAACCAGTTATTCCACTGCTTATGGCATGCTAATGAATATTTTTGTCTCTAACTCTCAATGTTATTTAAGGAGATAGTTTTTAACCCTTTCACTACTGACTTCCTGGAGCTCACACATGACGAGTAAAATCGTCTGGCGTTAGACAGAGTAAAATAGTCTGCCGTTAGACAGAGTAAAATACTAAACACACCAAATGTTGTGTTCCGGAGTGAAAGGGTTAAGGAGATAGTTTTTAAGGAGATAGTTTTTGACCCTTTCACTACTGACTTCCTGGAGCTCTCCACATGACGAGTAAAATCGTCTGGCGTTAGACAGAGTAAAATACTCTGGCGTTAGACAGAGTAAAATACTCTGGCGTTAGACAGAGTAAAATACTAAACACACCAAATGTTGTGTTCCGGAGTGAAAGGGTTAAGGAGATAGTTTTTAAGGAGATAGTTTTTAATATGGTTCAGTAATTTTCAAGTTCTAACTTTCAACGATTCGTTCTCAATAAAAAAACTCAATTTCATTGTGGGTGAGTCATGAGATAAGATGGTTAATCAATGCCTACTTTTGTGATATGAGATTTAACATCACTTGTGAAGCTTAACAGCCACTCAGGGCCTGCTGCCCCTCATGACTGTTAAGCTTCACTTGCAATGTTAAATCCCATATCACACTCGTAACCATTGATTAACCCCCATACATAAAAAAACACATTGCAAATACTTTAACAGCACTTGCCCCAATTAAGTTGATGCAGCATGGTTGCATTTAAATCAAAAAGCATTTAATTACATGAACATATACTGTACCTTCATTTGGCTCTGCTGTGTCATTGTCACACTCCTCCAAGGACGACAAGAGACTTTTCGCTTCCTCACTGGCTAGCTTTCTCTGACGAGCTACCAGCAGCAGTTTAGGTGTTAACTGTAATATGTTGGCAGCTATTTCATCACTCGCATTATGATCAGCCATCAGTCTTTTGTATTCTTCTTCAATCTACATTTAAAATGAAATACACTCACTAAGTAGCTCAAAAAAATTATTTTACCTTATCATTGTTACCTAATATCTACTCAAGAATATGGGACATGCAAGATAGCCTTGTAAATTTAACTGACGAGAAATGATGTTTGTCAAGCTGAAATGCTCAAAAAACAGTGTCTCAGTTGTAGATGGAACCCGAATCCACAACCTCACTGGTTAAAGTATTTTTCTAAAAATCAGAAAGGTTCGACCCCATCTATCTCAGAAACATCTGAACTGAGCATTTGAACTTGAAAAACATTATTTCTCATCTTATTCCAAAAAGGAATTATACTGTAAAGTTGATGCATATTATATACAGTACCTGTTTGGGGAGAAATATGAAGGGATATTTATCCTTCATATCTTGGAGGGTGTGGCTCCCTTCGTTTACATATCGTCTCCTGAAGGAATATGTCCTAATCAGTTTTTGGGAGACCAAAGCCATGTTTTGCTCTCTCTTCTTAAATTCCTTCTGCATCCATTCAGTATGCAACTTGCTTGATACTTCGTCCTCTCCCTCTGTTGGAGGTGGCTCCCAGCTGACAATGCCTCTCTTTCCTTTGGTGGGAAGAGGAGCACCTTTCCTTTTCCTGGAAAGTACAATTGGGTCACTTCTCTCATTGCGGAGCTCATTTTTCACTTTGTCCCCTATTTGTCTGTACCAGGTTTCCTTAATAATTGAATTAAGACCAGTCAAATCTTTACTACACTACAGTACAGTACAGTACAGTACAGTACAGTACAGTACAGTATAGCCTATCCTCACCTCTGGGGAAGCCGTCAGAGGGCAATGAGTTATAAACTATCTACAGGTACCTATTCTTTCCTGTCCGAACCAGTCTTTAGTATTTTATTCTGGCTAATGCCACATGATTTTATTCACCTCTGGGGAAGCTTTCAGGTAGGAATGAGTTAAATAAGATGCGACTTAATTAGGTCATGCCTTATATTTGGCTTCCGTCTAAATGGGACCTATTGAGTTTCAATTTGCAAGTCATGCTGCAAGCTTACTCTGAAAAAATCCTGAGCAGGTACCAGACATGGATCAAACCCGGTTATAGTTATTAGCATAAGTACAATGAATTTAGTATAATATAGGTTTAATCATAAGCTTACATAGCCACCATCTGCATCTGCTTGCTCTGGATACATGGTGAGAATTGCTCTACAGATATCCCTCCGCTGGTCTGGGGTAGGTGAGCTAAAATTCAAATGAAGAGAAGATTTAATAATCATATGTCTCCCTGTTCTGATGGTGTCTGAGTCACTGTACATAGCTTAGTGGTTAGAGTGACAATGCATTGATTCTGAGACCTGGGGTTCGAGTCCCAGTGAGGGCAGTTTTACGTAACTTTCACAAATACTGAATCCTATCCAACTAAAACCTTATAAGTAAACCTCAAACCCTAACCCAAAATGCATTTTTAAGAACTATTATTGTAAAACAAGAATTACACCATGTTGAATTGACAAGTGTATATGAGTACATACGTGTATATAATGTAACTGGATTGCTAAACTTACATGGTGAATTGGCACATCCGGTCATAAATGGCTTGAATGAACTTTGCTCTAACCTTCTTGGTCATGAAGGTTTTTTTGTCAAGAGCATTCTGAACGATGGGCTGAAACCTCTCTGGAAGCTGGAATGGAGATTGCCATATCAACTTCACAGATACAGAACTAGAAGAGCCTGAAATCCTGAAGGCAGAACAGGAAAAAAGTTTAAGTTTTAGGTAGCATGCATGTGTTTGATTATACAGGGTAGGTATATTTCAATGCAACTGTTTCAGTGTTGTACAGTAGTTGAGACCTCCTTCTTCGAGACTGAGACTATAAGTCCGAGACTTTGACCTAGTGGTCAGAGATCGAGACTCACTGGTGATTCATGACTATAAGAGTACTAGTCTATGATCACAAGTCACAACCAATTTGCTGGAGATATATAAGACTCTGAAAACTCGAGACCTACAACGATTTGATCGATTGCATTTATCCACAATATTTCCTAGAATAAAACATTTTAAAAATATTATGCTCGTTTCACCTGGGTTGAGAAGACTCTAGTATCACTTGGGAGAGAACTGATGTCTCATGAACAGAAAACTCTAGGCTGGTGTCTGACTCCAAAGTCTCGTTGGAGCTCGGCACTTCGGAAGACAAAGAGGAAAGGGACATGCACGGTGATGGTGGTGGTATCATATTCTTAATCACTTTCAGGATCTTCATTCTTGGCCCAGCTTGTTCCACTATTCCCTCCAAGGCTCTTTCAGTGAGTAGAGACAAAGACTCACCATCAATTCCTTCATCTAAAAGGATTATGAACATTTCAAGAAGTGCAGTCAAGTAGCTTCCTGCTCATTTTGGGTTGTTATTGACACCGATTGGCGTGTATCTGTATAAATTAAGGCCCGTTTTACACAGGCGATTTTTGGTGAGATTTTTCTCATTCTGACGCATGTGATTGAATGGATGCCTCACGAATGTACTGAACCAATATACCTTTGTACAAATGCCCAGTGCATTCCGATCCTAAGTCAATGCATTCGATCACATCAGTCAGGAGAAGAAAAATCGCAGCAAAAGTCGCCTGTGTAAACGAGCCTTAACACATTGATGCCTGCCCTCTCCCTGTTCTGAATAAAATCGTCTGGCGTTAGCCAGAATAAACCTTCAGGCATCAAAGTGTTAAGATACATTTAGCTGCAGATACATGTAGCTATAGATAAGACAGTAAATAAAAATGTAAATACATTTTCTGAACTAAATAGACGAGTTCAAGGTTAGGGACGCCATATTGCAAAAGGGGGCAAACACAATGGTGAAAACAATGCCTCGTTGCAATGGGAATACAATACAATACAATACAACACGATAGAAACGTTATGGCCTTTGTTTCTCTATTGTGTTTGCCCCCTTTTGAACATGGCGTCGCCTAACCTTGAACTCGTTCGTCTATTGAATGACGAATGAAATTACTAAGGCTGGTATTACTACCAAAATAGTGAATTAGAGGGATTATATCTTTAAACTTAATATATTTCTCGAATTCTCGAGCGGAAGATCAGAGTGAAACGTGGCCCACCTTCGCTCGAAAGTTTATAGTTATTCTATTTCGGCAGCACACCAACTTCTAGCAATTTCGATTCGTAGAAAACTACTTTTATATCATACAATTTTAGTGATATTTTCTGATGCTACCGATATGGCACATGGCAGCACGACCAGACAATCAGACTTACCATGAAATGTTTGTGATACTGCTTGAAATCCATTCCCATTAAGAAAGTCAAACACGTCTTCCACTGAACTTCTAGTCGATAATCGAAGAATAGGTTCCATACTGATTATATACAGTAATATACTGTAACTCCTAAGCGGCCTAAAGTCTTTCAATTCTAAACAGTAAACCTCACAATCGCAGTGTACATGTAAATCTCGTGTCGCAGATAGCAGATGGCAGTTGTGATTATTCTGTTTTTACCGCCTAACTGTTGATTGGTTAAATGCATGAATGGCCTCTTGTTTTCCAACCAATCACGTTAGGTATGACGTAATGAACTGATTACGTAATTTTACGTAGTTTTAATTTGGAGTCCGCTGTCACGCAGGTTGTCTGTTTGTGTTGTTTATAAACTAGTTTTGCTCGAAGAAGTATGGCTACAAAATATTAGATTTATTCTGTGGTATGGCGCAGAGGCTAAGATGTTCCAAGCTGGTGTGTTCTCACCTCGAATTTGCTACATTCAAGCGCTATTTGAATCATTTACGGAATACGCATAGTCACGAAGCGGATTTCAAAGTAACGTGCACAGCTAATGGTTGTTTCCAGACGTTCACTGTATTTTCGTCTTTCACTTCTCACCTCTCCAGAAAGCATAGAGATGTAGACATTGTCGGAGACTTGCTACTCCAGAACGAAATAGAAGTTGAAGAAGTGACGCACGCTGGCAATGAATTTTCAGATTCGGAAGATGACAACGAAGATGAACATATTCAAGGTGAACATGAAGAGTATTCCTTGAGAAGCCTAGCACTTTATGTTTTAAAGACACAAGAAATGAACAGGCTCAGTGATACTTCCTTGAATGCCAATCTCGATAACACAAATGAAATTGTTGAACAGAATTTAGAATTCTTCAAGGTGGGAGTCAAACGTTGTCTTCAAGATGCCAATTTAGATGTAGGTGCAATTCAAGACATGGAGGAGTTATTAGAATCTCCTTCAGCAATGTCCAAGCATTTAGAAGTGATGAAATCTGCTAAACACAGAAACAAGTATCTCGTCGAAGAACTTGAAATGGTGGTAAGTAATGGTAGCATATGTATGTCTGCAGACATATGTATGCAGACATAGCAAGGATGAGACCTGTGGGTGCTCAAACTTTGGTACCATTTTTTCAGTTGACAGCATTTTTGACTGAAAAATGAAAATCACCCTGCTGTTTCATTATTTATAGTATTACATGATTACCAAGTTTTCTACTTCAATAAACAGGTTTACCCTTAGGCCTACCCTTCCTAATTTATTAAGTAGGAGAGCAAACCTGCAAATTGCTCATTAATACATGTAGTTGGTTGTTTGTGCATCCAACAGCAGGTTTAGATTTGGGTTGACTTAATATGAATGTGTTATTTGCTATTTTAAAACAGGAGCCAGAAGAAATCATTCTGGGAGAAGAAATAATAGGCCCTGGGCAAAATACAAGAGGACAACTCAGAATAAAGAAGCATTCATACCAGTACATTTCTGTCTTGAAAGTGCTAGAAAAACTATTGAGCCAATATGATGTTTTTTCTCAGGTAAACACACTTTATGTGGGGTCAAATTCCAGACTTTGGGAACTGTCCCAAAAAGAAAATAATTATTGAATGGAATATAATTTTATATATATATATATATACATATATATATATATATATACATATATATACATGTACATATATATATATATATATAAATATATATTAGAGGCGGGCCCACTTAATCGGTTATGATACAGGCAATTCATTTCACGTTGACGTAGTTATTTATCAACTGGTTTTAGGTTGACAATTTACATCAAAGTACTGACGGAAAAATGCGTGACTATTGTGATGGAGTTGTTTTCTCCTGGTGGACATCCCTTGTTCTCCAATAATAAAAAGGCTTTACAGATCCTTCTGTATTATGATGATTTTGAAATCGCTAACCCATTGGGGGCAAAGGCAACAATCCATAAGATTGGTAAGATATCATGAAGATACTATGTCTATGTCATTGTTACTAAAAATAACGCATATAATAAGGCATGGGTTGTCAAAAAATTTGTAGTAGATGCTGTGTGTTATGCACAGCATTTCTAAGTAAAATTGTTGATTTCACTAAACTAGACACATTGCTGCTTTAATTTAGGGGGATTTTACTGGATGCTTGGAAACATTCACCCCAAATACCGTTCAGTCCTGAAGGCTTTGCAGGTGGAAATTCTATGCCCTGCAAAGTACATTAAGAAATATGGAATGAATCGTGTTCTTCGACCATTGATGGTTGATCTGGCATTACTTGAATCAGTAAGTCTTACATAATAAGGGATGTACTATTGAGTCATTCCAGAAAATATCTGCACTCCTCCCACAGAGGAAATGTCAAATTGTTCTTCCCCCACTTAAAAATTTGAAGTATATTTTACTCCCTCCCCCTCCAGACAACACATGTCCAACAGCATGGTCCGCATCGCCATTTCATTCGCAACATAGCCAGAGCCTAATTAAATTTCTTATTCAAATTCTGTTTATTATTCGCAGTCTCAATTTTAACTTTGCACTACTAAGAGGCTGTTTATATGAATCAGCATTAATTTTCAATTTGGATTGAACTCATTCGGCTTTTGAACAAATCCCTTTGTCTCTTTAATACATGAATCCAGATTGAGATTTAGCTCATTCTGGATTGAGTTCAAGCCGGTTCTCATTCTGGATTGAACGTTTGTTCTGGAATCATGTGAATGGTAGATTAACTGTTGAGTTAGTGTTGTGTCACAGATGTTATACTGTATGTGAAGATCAAGATGGTTACTTTCAGAATTTTAAAGTACTAGCATGACAATTCATTATTAAATTACACCTTGCACAGTAATAATATCATGTGTGTAAGATATTCTTTGTCATGTTTCCCAGGACAATGGAGTCAGTTTACAATTAAAAGATCACACTCGATGGTTCTGTGGAACAATCGGACTTTGCCTGGCAGATAATCTTGGAAGTAATTTAATAGGAGGATTTATGGAAAGTTTCTCTGCCAGGCGACCTTGTCGTTTTTGCATGGGGACTCAACAGGACTTTCAGACTAAGGTAAAAGTTAAACTTTTATAATTAATTTTATCTAGCAATCTAGTATCATAAAATATATTATCTTCCTGATTTTAATGTTGTCTGTGAAGTTTGCCGAAGAGGAATTAGTCATGGGAACAAGGGAAGGCCACAATAACCAAGCAATGCTGGTTACCACTGATCCAGAAAGTTGCAGTGTATATGGAGTTAAGACACAGTCCGTTCTCAATGGAACTAAATTCTTTCATGTTGTGGATGGGCTTCCCTCGGACATCATGCACGATCTTTTAGAAGGAGTCCTCCCTCCTCACATGAAAATGATGTTGAAAAAGTTTATTTGTGAGAAGTTTTTCACGCTTGAAGAGCTCAACCACAGGCTTTCATGTTTTCCATATGGATCGAGTGATTCAACAAGCAAGCCATCTTCAATCAATAATCTCAACACTGCAGATAGCCATTTGAAACAGTCAGGTATTGTGATGTATTTATCTTTCAGTTTCTGAATGTTGGCAAACTACAGTACAATCTTGTACTTTACAGCCAGTCTGTTTGTCAAATTGTTAGAAATTACCTTTGTTAGAAATAGCTTTGAAAGACTATTTACAGTAGAGATGAGCTGATGAGATGCATTCACACTAATAATGATTACTGTTTAGCATCACAAATGTGTAGACTTCTACCTGTCATCATCCATGATCTTGTACCCCATGAAGACCCTGACTGGCATTTGTTCCTGGATCTGATGCATATTGTTGACATTGTTTTTTCCCCAATAACATCAAAAGGAGCAACATATTATCTGCGCATTCTCATACAGGACTATCTCTTAGAGTTTAAATAACTCTACCCTGATGTCAATATCATACCAAAAATGCATTTCATGGTGCACTATCCTGGTCAGATAAGAAGGTACATATACTCTAATACAGTATGTGGTTGAACTTTTTCAAAACTGCTTTCTAGCAGGTGACATAAAATTTGTTAAAAATATTTTATATACATGTTTTAAATACATACATATACGCATATGCACACACACACGCACATTATATATATATATATTTATTTACCCTGATTAAATATAACATTTTCTAACTAATTAGGTCTGGTCCACTCGTACGGCAGTGGTGTATGAGGGGTGAAGCCAAACATCACTACTTCAAGAAGCTTGCCCATGGAATGACAAACTTCAGAACATGTGCTTGACACTGGCCAAAAGACACCAACGCCTTCAGTGCTACTGGCTTAGTGAGGATGGCTCTTACTTGAGGTCTTCTGTAGACACTGGCCCAGGTTAGTGCCATCATCTCTGAGCAATAGCCAGACCAGATGTGACAATTTAAATTGTTTTGTAAGAAAGTATACTAACTTATTTTAGCAAGAATGTTTCCTTAGTGTAATACATAATTTTCTTATACTGCTACAAACAGGCTTGATCATTCAGTTGGAAGACCTACCACAAGACAAGCAAGCATTGCTAATGTTGCGCCACCAAAATATCCTACCCAGAAGCAGAATATTCAAGTAAGTATCTATATTACATTAGATGATTTCAAATAGAAAAAAACTGAGTTTACTAACTGCGATATGGGCCTAATAAGATTGAAGCCTGGATGATATCCAGGAGAGACCATAATTAGTGCATATCAACATTACTTTAGCAATTAAATACATTAAAAGTTATATTTCTCTTGTTCGAACAACGGGTTAATGGTCAAAACAGTTAAATGCTACTCTGAATGGCAACAATGGTAACTGAAAAAATTTTTTTTCCCAGGGCGAAATGGGTAGAGCTTTATGGAACCAGATACACTAAAGGGAACATTGTTATCTCGGGACACGAGCTGCTGCCTCATTTTCTGAAGTTATATGAAATTTATGTCATGCCAAATAAGGATGTCATTTTCTGTTGTAAGAAAGTGTACACAGTTAGATTTTCGAGGCATCTGTGGGGCTACGAAATTATGATGCTAAGTCAGGATGTCCTCACATCATATGAAGAGCTAGTTGATCACCACCCTGTAGACTGCTACTGTTTAAATATAAATGGTGTAAGCAAAAAGTTTGTCAGGATGAAATATGACTTATCAGATATTGAGTGACAGTGTGTAGAATAGTATATACCATTTGTAAATAGTACATATATACCATAATTCAAGGGAATTTTTTTTTATCAGATCAAATATAAATATCATTATTACATGTGTTATCATGTAAAATATCCATAACTAATCTTAATGTAATTCACAAGCATTTAACTTTTTGTATTCAACATACAGTTGGTGCAGTTTAACACGTTTTTAACCATATTGTAGTCCAATTGTATACCTACAGTATTGGTGTTGACAGTATTTTACACCAAACAAGTGTAAAGTTTTTACACCGGTTGAATGTATAGGCGAGTTTCAGGGTGTTGCACGCGCATCATTTTTCAAAAAAACTGGCAAGCTCCACTCAATGTAAACTTACTGTTTAAAATCAACAAAGTGTAGATGGATGTTTAGCACTCTTACTCTATTGTTGTTGGCTCGCTAGCAAGTCTGTTTGCCATTATTTACTTACTTTGTGGAGAACCCGCCAATTCCTTAGCAAAATGATGTGCAATACCCTGAAACTCCCCCAATGCAACTTTTTGGTGTAAATTATGTTTTACACCAAACAAGTGTAAAATGTAGAACAATTAAGTGTATTTTAACACCTGTTTGGTGTAAATAATGTTTTACACCAAGATAGTGTGGAATTTACACCCATTGCGTGTAAATAGCGTTTTACACCAAAAAAGTGTAAGTTTTACACTGAACAAGTGTTGGCCGAACACCCAGAAATTAAGAGTGTAAGTTACATCTGTTTGAGGTGTTATTGTAGGGTTTGGCTTGCTTGATAATTCTCCACTTAATGTTGAACTCGGCATTTTTGTCTTTAAGCTCCCAGACATGTTTACTCAGCTCAGTGGAAAGTTTCTTTTCTCGGTGTTTGAATGATGCTTTGTGGTTGGTGAATCTCGTTTTGAATGTGTTTGCAGTGAGTCCGATGTATGTTTGGTTGGGTTTGTTGTCGTTGGTGATTACTGTAGCTTGGTAAATAACTGACTTAGTCAGGCATTTGCCAAGTATAGGGCAATCATCAGGTTTTCTGCAGTTACATTGATTTGGCGTTGATGTTTGTTGTGTTGTCTTCTTTAGGGTGGTCTTGTTGTGTCCGTCGATGGTTTGTTTTATGTTGGTCATGCAACTGTAACTAATCTTAACAGTGTTTTTGTTGAAGATTTTGTGCAAGCAATGCTTCTCATGAAATTCTTCCTTAAGAATTTTAAGAAACGTTTGGCCGATGTTGGTGGCAACGTTGCTGCTGTATGGTGGGTTGTACCATGTGATGTTCCTGTGTCGCTTTCTCGTTTTGTTGTTGTGGTCGTTAGGTGGTGTTGGGGGTTGGAATTTCAGTTTGTGTTTGTACCCACTGTGTTCAAGAGCTCTTTGGTATAGGGGTGCGGTTAAATGAGTTTTCGTCAGATGAAATGTCATAGAGTCGTTTGTTAATGGATTCGGGTAAGTTCTTGATGATTATGGGTGGGTGGTTAGATTTGTTGTGTATGTAAAGTGGTACATTGTTGGGTTTGGTGTAGGACATATGTGTTCCAGTAGTTAAATTGAGGGTTACATCTAGAAAGTTGACGATTTTTTTTGTTGACTTCGATGGTGATTTTCAGGCCGTATTTGTTGAAGGTGGCGCACAGGTCTTTCTTGATTACATCAACCTGGCGGGGGGGGGGGGGGGGTGCTTGAGTTATCCCGAGGCCATCATCTCTGTATAGCCCAAAATTGCTGCCGTGTTTCTGGGTAATAAGGTAAAGGAGAAAGGAGCCCACAAGTTCGCAGGATTCTGCACCATCGTAACTGCCCATGGTGATGTCAAAGAGGTCGGGTGATGATTTCTTGCCCCATTGCTCTTCGTTGTTAAATAGACATGATTTTTTGGCGTGAAGAATGATTTCTCTTTCATCGTTTGTGATGTTGTCATGTGTAGAGGCGAAATCTAATGCGGCATTCAATAGTTCAATTGAGATTGATGGGTAAAAGTCTACCACGTCGAATGCAATGAATGTGTACTGGTTTTTGTTGTCGAAAAAGATCACAAACCTAACTTCGCCAATAACCCAACCTGCCGCCTCATTAACCCATCAAAACCCGAAATTGGCAAAATCACTAAACAAATCCTCGACAGAATCAACAAGAAAACCACTACCGCCATGAACCTCAACCAATGGAAGAACACAACTACTGTTTTGAACTGGTTCAACAACATCGACAACAAAAACCAGTACACATTCATTGAATTCGACGTGGTAGACTTTTACACATCAATCTCAATTGAACTATTGAATGCCGCATTAGATTTCGCCTCTACACATGACAACATCACAAACGATGAAAGAGAAATCATTATTCACGCCAAAAAATCATGTCTATTTAACAACGAAGAGCAATGGGGCAAGAAATCATCACCCGACCTCTTTGACATCACCATGGGCAGTTACGATGGTGCAGAATCCTGCGAACTTGTGGGCTCCTTTCTCCTTTACCTTATTACCCAGAAACACGGCAGCAATTTTGGGCTATACAGAGATGATGGCCTCGGGATAACTCAAGCATCCCCCCGCCAGGTTGATCTAATCAAGAAAGACCTGTGCGCCACCTTCAACAAATACGGCCTGAAAATCACCATCGAAGTCAACAAAAAAATCGTCAACTTTCTAGATGTAACCCTCAATTTAACTACTGGAACACATATGTCCTACACCAAACCCAACAATGTACCACTTTACATACACAACAAATCTAACCACCCACCCATAATCATCAAGAACTTACCCGAATCATTAACAAACGACTCTATGACATTTCATCTGACGAAAACTCATTTAACCGCACCGCACCCCTATACCAAAGAGCTCTTGAACACAGTGGGTACAAACACAAACTGAAATTCCAACCCCCAACACCACCTAACGACCACAACAACAAAACGAGAAAGCGACACAGGAACATCACATGGTACAACCCACCATACAGCAGCAACGTTGCCACCAACATCGGCCAAACGTTTCTTAAAATTCTTAAGGAAGAATTTCATGAGAAGCATTGCTTGCACAAAATCTTCAACAAAAACACTGTTAAGATTAGTTACAGTTGCATGACCAACATAAAACAAACCATCGACGGACACAACAAGACCACCCTAAAGAAGACAACACAACAAACATCAACGCCAAATCAATGTAACTGCAGAAAACCTGATGATTGCCCTATACTTGGCAAATGCCTGACTAAGTCAGTTATTTACCAAGCTACAGTAATCACCAACGACAACAAACCCAACCAAACATACATCGGACTCACTGCAAACACATTCAAAACGAGATTCACCAACCACAAAGCATCATTCAAACACCGAGAAAAGAAACTTTCCACTGAGCTGAGTAAACATGTCTGGGAGCTTAAAGACAAAAATGCCGAGTTCAACATTAAGTGGAGAATTATCAAGCAAGCCAAACCCTACAATAACACCTCAAACGGATGTAACTTATGCCTGTGGGAGAAATATTTTATCATCTGCAAACCTTCTCTGGCCACATTAAACAAACGAAACGAACTTGTTTCATCATGTAGACATGCTAATAAATTTCTTTTCAGAAACTCTGTAACATAACCTCACAATGTATAACCCTATCTAATGTTAATCCTTCCGGGATCTGTTCCATGTTCATTTTTGACAACCACTTACCAACCTCAAGTGGATATATATCCATGTACATACTATATCACTAAGAAAACGGTTAAAAACCTTTGAATATTCAAACTAACGAATGAACGTTAAGAATTTCCAAGTAATCCCTAACCTAGACACTTCTATAATCATCTCTGTAACTACATCTTAGTCATTAGACCATTTTATCTGAAGAGTACCACACAATACGTGTGGCACGAAACTAAATAGTAATAAAAATGTCTAATCAAACCTGTTGAGTCTTTGAACTTTAACTATATATATATATATATATCATATATTCAATATATATATATATATATATATATATATATATATCATATATATATATATATATCATATATATATATATATATATATATATATATATATATATATATATATATATCATATATATATATATATCATATATATATATATATATCATATATATATATATATATATATATATATATATATATATATATATATATATATATATATATATATATATATCATATATATCATATATATATATATATATATATATATATATATATATCATATATATATATTTAGTATAAATTTACAAGTTTATAATGCAAATCCTCGAATTTCATTGGCTATTGCAGGAGTTTATAATTGGTGATATAAACCTCTTGGATAAACCAATGAAAGTCATTCTTTTAAAAAAATTGACCAATCACAAAATGCGTAGTATAACACGAACAATGATCATTAGAGTCAGCGGTTGTTCTGTTAAGCAACAATGGCGCCGAAATTATAATGGAGTATGCAAATGAAAGAAGAAATTGAACGTTTAGGCGAAGCAATACGTTCTACAGATAACAAAAACGGCTACAAAATGTTCAGAATGGAAATTATTAATGGTAAGAGCGTTAAATTGTTTATCTGTGTTCGTTTAAAACGAAATAACTGCAAACAAAACACATTTCAAAATTACGCTTGCTGTTGACAAGATTTCGTGATGTAAACTATATGCTAAATTGAATGTTTCTTTTCAACTTTTTGTCACTTTTACAAATCAAATGAGTGGATATATATTGTTTCAATATTGTACGTGAAAATTCATGCTAAATTATGCAAGAAAACTTTACTTTTCCATCAGTTACTGTACGGGCAAGGAGATGTCCGAAATGACGGTTGAACGTTTGTTGTTGGCAGTTAAAAAAATGTATTAAACGAGCCTCAAAGAATATGTTATGGTCGAGAATTTATTTAACTTTTGCTGGTAAATTTATACTAAAACAATTAGACAACTCGCCCTCGTTTTCTATGAGCGATAGTCAACTCGGCTTCGCCTCGTTGACTATTCGCTCATAGAAAACTCGGGTTCGTTGTCTAATTGTTAAATAAATATATATATATATATATCATATATATATATATATATATATATATATATATATATATATATATATATATATATATATATATATATATATATATATATATATATATATATATATATATATATATATATATATATATATATATATATATATATATATATATATATATATATATATATATATATATATATATATATATATATATATATATATATATATATATATATATATATATATATATATATATATATATATATATATATATCATATATAAGTGAATTTTGGTTCACGAAATGTTAGAGAGTGCTCAATACCATATAGATAGAGCAAAATATAAAGCATGAAGTATAGTTACCTTAAAGTCTTCGCTACCAGAGGTTTCACCCTAAACGGGATCATCAGGCGACTGATGATCCCGTTTAGGGTGAAACCTCTGGTAGCGAAGACTTTAAGGTAACTATACTTCATGCTTTATATATCATATATATCATATATATATATATATATATATATATATATATATATATCATATATATATATATATATATATATATATATATATATATATAAGTAGTAATACCCCCCACTCTGGCGGCCAAAGGGATCCCGCCTCATTAGTATTCAACTTATTATTTATTCATTCTCAGGCTCCTGTGGGACCTCCTAACCCTAATCTCATTATTTATGCATATCTTAACCCTAACGTTTATCCAACCCCCTAAACCCCACCTGTTACTCATCCCCCTGGTTTTCACTGTGTCATAACCGACTTATGATTTATGCATACGTCATTATTTCTCAGGCTCCTTTGGGACCCCCCTAAACCCTAGCTGTTACTCAACCCCCCGTGTAATACGTCATAACCGATAGCTCTCCGACTGATTTCCGAAGTTACGTCATTATCAAAAGGCACTCGACTTATATCCTTATATGTAATAGTAATCACCTTTTCATTTAAACACTTTACCCTACTGACAGTCGACAGTTGTGGGACACGTAGACGTACAGAGCATGCGTACACTAAACTTTAACAAAATAGACGTTCTTTACAAGGAACTAAAGAGAAATTGATAGAGGCACTTTATATTTTATATCTGAAACCTTGTCTCGATGAGTATAGGGAGTTTTGTACAGTCTAAGTGTATGAATTGGCAGAGATAACATATCGACTTGAATTAATAGCATATGATGAACATTATATTCAAACAGAGTAAGTCATCACAGAATTATTACTAAACCTCGTTTATAAGCAAAGAAATCGTACGAATATGGGGTGAGGAATCACTTCGGGAAGTCAAACTTAAGATATTATGAGGAGTCGATTCGAAAAACTAAGGAGTTTCAAACGTATTGGCACATGGCAACGTAAATCTTATATAGAGAACGCTTAGCAACGTTCAATATGAATATATTAAGACACTTGGAAACAAATCAAGCACAGAATTATTACTAAGTTAACCTTAGTTTATAAGTGAGGAAATCGTAAGAAGATAGAATGGGGAATCACTTCGAGAAGCCGTAAGAAGACACAAATCAATTCAAAAAGCGAAGAGCAAAGACTTGTCGATATATAACTGAGATACATCATGGTTACTAGGCTTTCTGCTAATAAGAACGATATAAACAATAAGATTCTCGTACGTGCAGGACACAAAGAGAAAACTCGTTAAAGTTACTAATGACCAAAACATAACAGGATTTGCATATAAGTAGAATATTTAATTCATTTTAGGGGTGATCATGACTTTTGGGGGATAATAAGGGGCATGGAGACGCAAGTTCAGGCGAGAAAGTCATTAGCGTGTATTTTGCATAAGACAGAATTCACAACAATCAGTTTAAAATATTTATTTAGGCTTTGGTTCAAACATATACATATAAAAAGTTTTAGTAAGGTCTGCTTCTTAGATTATATTTAGGTGTTTTTATTTTAAAAGTAGCATGATAATCTTTCTTGTCCTCTGATGATAATTGGGACACGTCTTCTTTTGTCATGGGTAAATATTTTGATCTAGTCATCAATAGATTGGTGTTCATACTCTTCTCTTTCATCCGGAGTCATCTTTGCCAAGTCTTTCCCTGTCGGGTTGCCCAAACTTTCCCAGTTATGAAAGAAATTATGTTTAAGCGTCGGTTGTTCAACGGTAGGAGACGGTGTTACAAAATAGGTTTTAGGTGTAGCAGGGAAACCCCACGGAGTACCCCTGGGGTAACCCTAAACACCCCCTGGGATACCCCCAATCACCCCTGGGGTAACCCCCAAACACCACCGGGATACCCCAATCACCCCTGGGGTAACCCCCAAACACCCCCGGGGTACCCCAATAACCCCAGAGGGTAACCCCCAAACACCCCCAGGATACCCCCAATCACCCCTGGGGTAACCCCCAAACACCCCTGGGGTACCCCCAATCACCCCTGGGGTAACCCCAGACACCCCCGGGGTACCCCCAATCACCCCAGGGGTAAACCCCAAACACCCCGGGTTACCCCAATCACCCCTGTGGTACCCCATTCACCCCTGGGGTAACCCCCAAACACCCCCGAGGATGCTCCAAACTCCCCTTATCTTGTAGTCATATAGTCATAATCCTAAGATCATAGTCATAGTCATAATACTAACTAAGAGTATTGTCCTTATCTTCCCATTATCTTCCATTTATCTTTCTTGTCTTCCTTATCTTCCTCTTATCTTCCTCTTATCTTCCTCTTATCTTCCCATTATCTTCCTTATCTTCCTCCTCCTCCTCCTCCTCCTCCTCCTCCTCATTCTCCTCCTCCTCATTCTCCTCCTCCTCATTCTCCTCCTCCTCCTCCTCTTCCCCCTCTTTCTTCTCCTCCTCCTCCTCCTCCTCCTCCTCCTCCTCCTCATTCTCCTCCTCCTCATTCTCCTCCTCCTCATTCTCCTCCTCCTCATTCTCCTCCTCCTCCTCCTCCCTCCCTCCTCCTCCTCCCTCCTCCTCCTCCTCCCCTTGCGCCCCCTCTCTCTTGCTCCTCCTCCTCCTCCTCTCCTCCCTCTCCCCCTCTTCTCTTCTCCTCCTCCTCTTGCTCCTCCTCCTTCTCCTCATTCTCCTCCTCCTTCTTCTTCTCCTCCTCCTCTTTCCTCTCCTCCTCCTCCTCTTAAAATGTGTGTTTTGGTAGCGTTCTCCTCATTTAGACACTGACTGTCAAATAGAGATGTTGATCAAAAAGCACATTTTAAGAGGAGGAGGAGGAGAGGAAAGAGGAGGAGGAGAAGAAGAAGGAGGAGGAGAATGAGGAGGAGGAGGAGGAGGAGCAAGAGGAGGAGGAGAAGAAAGAGGGGGAAGAGGAGGAGCAGGAGGAGGAGGAGGAGCAAGAGGAGGGGGAGCAAGGGGAGGAGGAGAATGAGGAGGAGGAGAATGAGGAGGAGGAGGAGGAAGAGGAGGAGGATGATGAGAAGATGAGGAGGAGCAAGAGGAGAAAGAGGAGGAGGAGGATGATAAGGAAGATAAGAGGAAGATAAGAGGAAGATAAGAGGAAGATAAGAGGAAGATAAGGAAGACAAAGATAAATGGAAGATAATGGGAAGATAAGGACAATACTCTTAGTTAGTATTATGACTATGACTATGATCTTAGGATTATGACTATATGACTACAAGATAAGGGGAGTTTGGAGCATCCTCGGGGGTGTTTGGGGGTTACCCCAGGGGTGAATGGGGTACCCCAGGGGGTGATTGGGGTAACCCGGGGTGTTTGGGGTTACCCCTGGGGTGATTGGGGTACCCCGGGGGTGTTTGGGGGTTACCCCAGGGGTGAATGGGGGTACCCCAGGGGTGTTTGGGGGTTACCCCATGGGTGATTGGGGGTATCCTGAGGGTGTTTGGGGGTTACCCTCTGGGGTTATTGGGGTAACCCGGGGTGTTTGGGGTTTACCCCTGGGGTGATTGGAGGTACCCCGGGGGTGTCTGGGGTTACCCCAGGGGTGATTGGGGGTACCCCAGGGGTGTTTGGGGGTTACCCCATGGGTGATTGGGGGTATCCTGAGGGTGTTTGGGGGTTACCCTCTGGGGTTATTGGGGTACCCCGGGGGTGTTTGGGGGTTACCCCAGGGGTGATTGGGGTATCCTGGTGGTGTTTGGGGGTTACCCCAGGGGTGATTGGGGGTATCCCAGGGGGTGTTTAGGGTTACCCCAGGGGTACTCCGTGGGGTTTCCCTGCTACACCTAAAACCTATTTTGTAACACCGTCTCCTACCGTTGAACAACCGACGCTTAAACATAATTTCTTTCATAACTGGGAAAGTTTGGGCAACCCGACAGGGAAAGACTTGGCAAAGATGACTCCGGATGAAAGAGAAGAGTATGAACACCAATCTATTGATGACTAGATCAAAATATTTACCCATGACAAAAGAAGACGTGTCCCAATTATCATCAGAGGACAAGAAAGATTATCATGCCACTTTTAAAATAAAAACACCTAAATATAATCTAAGAAGCAGACCTTACTAAAACTTTTTATATGTATATGTTTGAACCAAAGCCTAAATAAATATTTTAAACTGATTGTTGTGAATTCTGTCTTATGCAAAATACACGCTGACTTTCTCGCCTGAACTTGCGTCTCCATGCCCCTTATTATCCCCCAAAAGTCATGATCACCCCTAAAATGAATTAAATATTCTACTTATATGCAAATCCTGTTATGTTTTGGTCATTAGTAACTTTAACGAGTTTTCTCTTTTGTGTCCTGCACGACCGAGAATCTTATTGTTTATATCGTTCTTATTAGCAGAAAGCCTAGTAACCATGATGTATCTCAGTTATATATCGACAAGTCTTTGCTCTTCGCTTTTCGAATTGATTTGTGTCTTCTTACGGCTTCTCGAAGTGATTCCCCATTCTATCTTCTTACGATTTCCTCACTTATAAACTAAGGTTAACCTAGTAATAATTCTGTGCTTGATTTGTTTCCAAGTGTCTTAATATATTCATATTGAACGTTGCTAAGCGTTCTCTATATAAGATTTACGTTGCCATGTGCCAATACGTTTGAAACTCCTTAGTTTTTCGAATCGACTCCTCATAATATCTTAAGTTTGACTTCCCGAAGTGATTCCTCACCCCATATTCGTACGATTTCTTTGCTTATAAACGAGGTTTAGTAATAATTCTGTGATGACTTACTCTGTTTGAATATAATGTTCATCATATGCTATTAATTCAAGTCGATATGTTATCTCTGCCAATTCATACACTTAGACTGTACAAAACTCCCTATACTCATCGAGACACGGTTTCAGATAAAAAATATAAAGTGCCTCTATCAATTTCTCTTTAGTTCCTTGTAAAGAACGTCTATTTTGTTAAAGTTTAGTGTACGCATGCTCTGTACGTCTACGTGTCCCACAACTGTCGACTGTCAGTAGGGTAAAGTGTGTAAATGAAAAGGTGATTACTATTACATATAAGGATATAAGTCGAGTGCCTTCTGATAATGACGTAACTTCGGAAATCAGTCGGAGAGCTATCGGTTATGACGTATTACACGGGGGGTTGAGTAACAGCTAGGGTTTAGGGGGGTCCCAAAGGAGCCTGAGAAATAATGACGTATGCATAAATCATAAGTCGGTTATGACACAGTGAAAACCAGGGGGATGAGTAACAGGTGGGGTTTAGGGGGTTGGATAAACGTTAGGGTTAAGATATGCATAAATAATGAGATTAGGGTTAGGAGGTCCCACAGGAGCCTGAGAATGAATAAATAATAAGTTGAATACTAATGAGGCGGCATCCCTTTGGCCGCCAGAGTGGGGGGTATTACTACTCCTCCTCTTTCTCCTCCTCCTCCTCCTCTTTCTCCTCCTCCTCCTCCTCCTCCTCTTTCTCCTCCTCCTCCTCCTCTTTCTCCTCCTCCTCCTCTTTCTCCTCCTCCTCTTTCTCCTCCTCCTCTTAAAATGTCTGTTTTGGTAGCGTTTTCCTCATTTAGACACTGACTGTCAAATAGAGATGTTGATCAAAAAGCACAAACCGTTTCTTGAACTTTTATGTACAAGTGAACCTATTCAACAGCGAGCTCTGTTGGAGACTGCAAGCCCCGAGCAAATTAGATGCATTTGTGATTGTATGTTTAACTTTTGGTCAATGCAATATCAATTATCACCTGCTTTGCTTGAAGATGTTAAGCCTTATAGCGACGACATATCAACTTTGGCTAGTCCCCGAAGTAGTTTTATGAGAAAAAAGGAGATACTGATTCAAAAAGGTGCAGGATTTCTTGATGTCTTACTTGGTCCTGTTTTAGAAGGACTCGCAGAACTAATATAAAAGAACGATATTTTGTAAAGGCCCTCATTCGAACCCTGAACACGATGGGAGAAAGATTACATGATGATTTTCGTGTTAAAGAAATACTGTCACACTTTGACTACGGAGTGGATGAAGCGACAGCGTCTTCTTTGCTGAATAGTTTACTCGCGTCCTATGTCAACTTAACATGGAATCCCAAAGGAGAAATTGTGTATCAAGGAAGAACTATACCAAACACAAAAATAGCCGAATTGGTAGAATACTGCGTATCACCTTACTTCTCAGGAATTCCCGAACCAGCTGGTCTAAATGTATTTGTAAAAGGACTCGCCGACATTAACATTGACAAAAACCTTATCGAAAATGTTCGAGTGCTGACAATGTTGGCGCAGGCAGAAGAAGAAACAGAATCAGAGAGCGAAAACGAAGAAACTTCCTCCGAAGAAGATTCCGAACACGATAAAGATTACACCGAAATAGAATCAGAAAATTCTATAATTGACGAACCTGTTGAATGCGAACGTTGTCAGAATCCTGTTAACTTTACACATGTAATTGAGTGTCCTAAGTGTTTGTGGAAATATTTTAACAAATGCGTTATTCGAAATCTGATATGTAATGTTTGTGCTACAGAATTCAAGACTCATGATCCATGCCTTCGGATTATAAGATGTACTGTATGCCCATATGCTAGTGTTACCGATAGATCACTAAATAATCAAGAGTTTTTTGTGTAAATAAATATTTTAAACCGATTGTTGTGAATTCTGTCTTATGCAAAGTACACGCTAATGACTTTCTCGCCTAGACCTGCCTGAGCGCTTAATCCTCTTAATTGCCCCTAATGAGTTTTTCTTTTGTCTCCTACACGTGCACTCAGGATAAATATGCAAATATCAGCCGTAGCAACATTAACAAGATGCTTGACGACGTTAATAAAATAGCCGAGTCAGCCGTTTATCTGAAGAAAGTGTTTCAATGTCTATCGAACAGCTTGCCGAACGGTTTCTTCATTCAAGGCATCGTTTACTTTATAAACTAAAGCCAAATAAGCGACAATTCGGCACATATGTCCAAGTAAATGGGTAAAGAACTGTTTGGCCGTTTAAGTTCCAAACTGATATAATATTCATGTATGCTATTAATCTGAGTCTATACGAGCTCTGCCAATTCAGACACTTAGGCTGCCCAAAACTCTCTATACTCATCGAGACAAGGTTTCAGATAAAAAATATAAAGTGCCTCTATCAATTTCTCTTTAGTTCCTTGTAAAGAACGTCTATTTTGTTAAAGTTTAGTGTACGCATGCTCTGTACGTCTACGTGTCCCACAACTGTCGACTGTCAGTAGGGTAAAGTGTTTAAATGAAAAGGTGATTACTATTACTTGTAAGGATATAAGTCAAGTGCCTTTTGATAATGACGTAACCCAGAAGTTCGTGAATCAGTCGGAGAGCTATCGGGAATGACGTATTACACGGGGGGTTGGTTTGAGAATTAGGGTTGGGGGGTTGGATAAAAGTTAGGGTTAGAGGGTCCCAAAGGAGCATGAATAAATAATAAGTTGAATATTTAATGAGGCGGCATCCCTTTGAACTCCCGATGGGGGTCTATTACTACTTATATATATATATATATATATATATATATATATATATATATATATATATATATATATATATATATATATATATATATATATCATATATATATATATATCATATATATATATATATATATATATATATATATATACATATATATATATCATAGCATGTTCTAAGGATTTAGGGTGAACGAAAATTCGCGTGTAGAATATATACATTTTAAGACCAAACCGGGAGCAGTTGCGAAAAATGCAACTACACAGGCCCTCCGGCAGGAATTGAACCCACGACCTTGCGATTCTAGTGCAATGCTCTGACCACTGAGCCACGGAGGCCGTTGCCGAGAGCTTGATCGCGAGTTCTGTATATATAATAAGGTGGTACACTGCTCCCGGTTTGGTCTTAAAATGTATATATTCTACACGCGAATTTTCCTTCACCCTAAATCCTTAGAACATGCTATGTAATCGAGTGAAATGCCCAATATCATTTATAATATACCCAATTCTCTCCTGGCATTACCACCTTAGTATATATACAGAACTCGCGATCAAGCTCTCGGCAACGGCCTCCGTGGCTCAGTGGTCAGAGCATTGCACTAGAATCGCAAGGTCGTGGGTTCAATTCCTGCCGGAGGGCCTGTGTAGTTGCATTTTTCGCACTGCTACCGGTTTGGTCTTAAAATGTATATATTCTACACGCGAATTTTCCTTCACCCTAAATCCTTAGAACATGCTATGTAATCGAGTGAAATGCCCAATATCATTTATAATATACCCAATTCTCTCCTGGCATTACCACCTTATTATATATACAGAACTCGCGATCAAGCTCTCGGCAACGGCCTCCGTGGCTCAGTGGTCAGAGCATTGCACTAGAATCGCAAGGTCGTGGGTTCAATTCCTGCCGGAGGGCCTGTGTAGTTGCATTTTTCGGCTTTACCTCCGTGTAAAAACCTCACGAGTTACGTCACACAAGTGATTATACGAGATACGTCACCCAACTATATACGAGTTACGTCACCCAACTTATTATAAGATAACTAATTCCTGATATCGATATATTAATTGGTTCTTGTGGTTCTTGTGGTTCTTCTGGTTCTTGTGGTTCTCGTGGTTCTCGTGGTTCTCGTGGTTCTTCTGGTTCTCGTGGTTCTCGTGGTTCTCGTGGTTCTTGTGGTTCTTCTGGTTCTTGTGGTTCTTGTGGTTCTTCTGGTTCTCGTGGTTCTTCTGGTTCTTCTGGTTCTCGTGGTTCTCGTGGTTCTCGTGGTTCTTCTGGTTCTTCTGGTTCTTCTGGTTCTCGTGGTTCTTCTGGTTCTTCTGGTTCTCGTGGTTCTTGTGGTTCTTCTGGTTCTCGTGGTTCTTGTGGTTCTCGTGGTTCTTCTGGTTCTCGTGGTTCTTGTGGTTCTTGTGGTTCTTGTGGTTCTTGTGGTTCTCGTGGTTCTCGTGGTTCTTGTGGTTCTCGTGGTTCTCGTGGTTCTTGTGGTTCTCGTGGTTCTTCTGGTTCTTGTGGTTCTCGTGGTTCTTCTGGTTCTTCTGGTTCTTGTGGTTCTTGTGGTTCTTCTGGTTCTCGTGGTTCTTGTGGTTCTCGTGGTTCTTCTGGTCGGCATTTTGATAAGTCTTCAGGCGATATTACACCGGTCGAGGAGGAGTATCAGCAACAATTTTGAAAATTAGCGATGCGTATACGTGTATGCCATTGCCATTTACAAATGATTCTAGCGAAATTCTGTTGCGATAACACCGTTAAGAAGCGTCGTTACCTATATTTATTATAAACAATTGCCGTGAACAGCTGTTAAGAAACGCCATTTTGATCGCTATAACTTCAACATTGAGAACAAAATGTAAAGAGGTAGAACACAATGCTAAATGGGTCCATATATAAGTCAATAGATCAGTGATATCTTGTCGTGTAGTACCATTGGTTTGATCCTCCGCGCTTCAGTGCGTGGTCTTTATGGAAAGTTAAATTCTACTAACGCGCTGCATTATACTTTGGTGTTATATTATTAAAACATGCAGTGCATTATTAAATTAAATCACGTGGAGTTCATCGTATGTTGCGATATGCTATTATACCAACAAGTTTCTCGATGGGTCTTCAACGCATTTTATTTCTTCAGCCGCTCGCTCTTATATTACGAATATCAACTGGCACATATTTTTTAGGGGTCCTTACTAGATCTGTGATCAATGCTTGTGCGCGAGACTATGTCGCGCAATATTTAATATTTGTACTGTCGAATATTTGTGCGGTTGATGTTTTTACTGTATATCAATGTTTCGAAATAATGCGTATAATTACCACATGTTGAGAACAGAACTGCTTCATCTGACAAAGGTCGCTGAATATTTACATTTGTGCACTTTACTGTGGATCCGTGATTTGTGGTTCTTAATTCGGACAAGCTGTTAATGTTAGTGACTGAGATTTTGATACTACCACTTTGTCGTCGCTTCTATGCAAACTCTCGGCCTCAATTCATTTTAAAATTCGACAATGTATTTCGTGACGTCGACTGGAGTTTGTTGCGTACTACGAGTTTCTGTCTAACAACAATAAAGTCTGCAAAATCCAACTAACACTGACGACAGATAAATAAAGTCACCGGAAATGTGATCATGGTAGACAAGTCTGAACATATATATGCTACAGGAAAAATGCCTGCTATATATCATTCGTCACAGTTTTACTTCGGGTTCTACTAGAGCCAACTGCCGGCATTAAAACGAGTGGTGAAAATACCTTATTGTTAGCCGCCATGGCATTTAGGTTAGTGATTTAGGTTACTATTTAGGTTTGTGTATATATGTATATATATATATATATATATATATATATATATATACAGGTTTACTTCAACTGCATGACTAAAATAAATCTGCAGCGTGAGTGGTAAGTAATTGAAGTGTGAACACTGTCGCGTACTTGCGTTCTAAAATGGTGTCATGATTTAGTTATGTAAACCGTGACAGACTGGGGGGGGGGGGGGGAGCGTTATTGCATCAGTTGTCCTGCATGACTCAACTTTTGTATTGCCACCCAAAAATAAAACTTGCACTCCCAGATTTCCTAGTCTAGCTACGTGCCTGAGTGAACCTTGTATTTCACGATTGATCATACACGATTAGGTGTGCTATAGCTATATAGTGTCTATAATAATAAGGTGTTACTCCGAGTGGCGAACAATACCGGACAAGTAGAGAAAACCTAGTATACTTGGCCTGGCTGGGATTCGATCCCGCGACCTTCGGTTTACTAGTCCGATGCTCTACCAACTGAGCTATACAGGTCAAGTTGGTAGCCGACCACCAGCATCGGACCAGTAAACCGAAGGTAGCGGGTTCGAATCCCAGCCGTGCCAAGTAGAGAGTATATCGAATTTTCTCTACTTGTCTGGTATGGTTCGTCACTCGGAGTAATACATTATTATTCTCCACCCGAGTTCACTGTCCCATAATAATTATTCGAAATCTATAATTTGTTGGTCATTATTGATTGAGAGAAGTCCAAAAAAGTTAAAATGCAGTCCCAATTTGAGAACGAGCGACTTGCAACATGGGGTAACTGAGGCTGCATGAGCGAGTGATTCTGTGACCTATAAATAGCCTAGGCACACAATAAGGATTGACTTTTACTGATACTTTTTAACAAGTTTAGACTTTAATTCCGTACAGCATATGTATGAATAGCCTTTCAATGTAAAACGCAGTCTGAATGTCTGATGATTGCATGGTCCGTAAAACTCTATAAGTAATTGTTTTAACTATTTTATCCATTTTCCAGTCCATTTGCATTATTGCATCAACTACTTTTATCGACCGAGTGAATAATATCAGTTTGTGGTACTAAATATCTTTTAGTGTATGGAGTTAAATTTTGAACGAGATTTGGGCTAAATTTTCTACTTTTTCAGCCTTAATTCCCTATTGTGCGGTATAGATTCATCACGAACAGCCGGCATGGACAAAGTCTTTTCCCATGCCTGCAGTTCGTGATGAATCTATACCGCGCACGCAAAGACAACTGAAATTGGTTTTAGAACCGACTCTTTCGTTTCTGAGCTACGCCAAACCCAATAAACTAATGAAAAACGGTTGTTTTCTAAGCGGTTTTATAATTTGATAAACACGTACCAACTGCTGTCTACATGTCACAAACATGTAGCGACATTTAAGTGCCTTTTTTTATAGCCGGTAGTAGCATTTCTATTTCCCCCTCCTTTGCCTTTCGACGGAAATTGAACAAGGAAGACGATTTATATAGCATGCAAAATACTTGAACTAGAAAATATTTATAGATTAGTTTTACCTGGCGATTGATGTATATAATTATTAAGACAAATAATTTTCGGAGACACCATGCAGAATGTAATGAACTAAAACTAATAAACAATACGCAATTTTTCCTATTGTTTGCCTATTATAAATGCTTATAAAAATAGATCTCATGAATTGTTTATAACTGTGCGGAGAATCCTAACATTATACACTTAATGTCTGCTCTCGAGGGAAACAGTTACTTAGTTTTAACAACTATATTTGTGGGCCAACTATATTTGCCGTATCGATAAGAGTGAACCCTGTCAGCCATTCAATTTAGACTAGCTGTGGCTGTATGTCTCGTTCCTGATATTGTTCAAGGGCTTCACGAGATGGATGCCCACCCATTATAATATCCATGTTGCTCCTGGTTAGTTTATCATCTTCCAAATCAAAGATAGATGAATAGTCTTCCAACGCAATGTTGAATTTGGCCAAGTTTGGTTGAAGATCTAAGTTGGGCAAATTCTTGTAGAATATCTTCAGTTTGTTGACAACTCGAAATGTCCCCAAACCAGACTCTTGTAATGCCTCCATAGCTGCTTGCACAATGTTAACCATGGGGCGACATTTTGACGAAAAACTGGTGCACACACGACGAGCAGTTGTGAAAGGCCCTTTCATCCTCAAAATGTTATCTTTCACCTGCTCTTCTGTCACACCAACCCTGACTGCTTTGTTGGTAGGGTTGATCTTGCATGTCTACAAAAGTTATAAAAGTGGCCATGTGTTACATACATGTACTATTTTCTGATTTCCCCCCATTTCTTTCTATTTGTAATCACCGATTAAATTTTACCACTAAAATTATAGAGTGTCCAGTGTCCACAACTTGGATTTACAGGCATTTTATCGGCAATTGGAAATTTTCGATTATTTTGAATTTAAACAATCATTGCCAATGAATTTTGACAATTTGCATTAGTTTACATGAACAGTAAACATAGGCGTATTAGGCGGGGCAGGGGATGGGGGCAGGGGGCAGAAATTGCCCTCCCAAAATATTTGAGGAAGGTGAAAATTCGGGCACTTTCCGTTAGGAATTTTGGGCAATTTTGACACGTATTGCTGTGAAATGTTCAAGTAAAATTCATACGGTAAACTAACACTGAAAAATACGACTTAAAATTAGTATTTAACCCTAAATTTTTCGGGAAAAATCTTTTAACCTCCCTCCCCCCCCCCCCAAAGAGCATTGGGCTGCTACGCCTATGGCAGTAAATAAAGGTTGTATATATAATTTGCATGACTTTGTTTTAAAGTGCATGACTTGAAAATTAGGTTTGTCTTAATATATTTGAAAGAACACTTAAAATGACAAAGTAACATCTTTTTCAGGTTTTTGTTTCGTTGTTGAGATATTTGAGTTTGTTTGGTATGCAAATGTCACTGCATGTTGTAACGTACATGTGCACAATGACTTACTGGAGAAGGTTTCACACTTTCACCAAACTTAATTCGAAAGAAACACGTGCGTGCATGTTCGGCCTCACACAACAGATGTAGATTTTTGACAATAACAAACATACATAACTTTCTCTGATAACTCATTGGCACGTGTACGTCACAACAGCGACATTTACATAATATCAAACAAACGGAAATATCTCAAAAACGAAGCAAAGAAACCAAAAACTGCAAAAGATGTTACTTTGTCAATTTTAAGTGTTCTTTCCAATAAGACAAACTTGATTTTCGTGTCAAATGCACTTTAAATATCAAGAGTTTATTATGTGTAAGATCGACTTGTCAATATGGCTGGTGCATTGTTCCATGTCTTAATTATTCCTCATAGTAATAGCCTTCCAATGCGGTTACAAAGGACATATAAATATAATGACAAAATAAATCATATTCAAAAAATGTGGATAATTAAGATATATTCATACAAATCCGTCTTCTTGCTTGTTTACGACCCTATATTCACTTTTACGTTTTAAGATGTTTGCTGCGGCCTCTTGCCGGTGGAATGATCAGCTTTTGAATAGGCCTTGTCGAGGAAAAACGTGGTAATTTGTGGTGTACATGCACGAGCAAGTAACATGCACTTCTCAAGAAAACACTTGTTGAAAAATTCTTGTCGGGGTAGAAGCCCACGAAAATATCCGTTTCAAAATTCAAACTTAAACTTTCGTGCCAAATTTTGTTGATTTCGAACTAAAATTTGTGCAGATTTACTCGATGAAATTTATCACGTGAACATTCAACGCTCTGTGAGACGTATAACTATTAAAAATACAAGAATAAATCTTGAAACTCTATCAGACTCAGTGTAGGCATGCACTGAAAAAGTGAACACAAAAAGATGCTGCACTAAAATTTTATCTACACTGTTAAACCATTTCTTACCGTTTCAGATATTCCCATAAAAATTTCTAGGCTCTCCACCATCGCGATCGCCATATTCAGAGTTGTCAGGTTGATTACTCGACTTGTTGGTCCGGTCTGCTGAGCTAATGCTTTCTGAAGACGGTCATAAAGAACGTGCATTGATAAAGCCAGGCGAAGAACATGTTTGTTTCTCTTGGAATGCTTGCAATGCGAGGGTTCTTCCGAATTTGCAACTGATGCTTGTGATTGTGGAACGTTGTCCTGTGGTTTCGAAAATTTGAAAAACGCATCACGAGCTGATACATCAAGCGTATACTGAACCAGGCCATCATTTGTGTGATCGGCATATACCTGTTCAAGTATATGGTTCAGCGACTTAATTGGATACTCTTCGAGCTCCTCGCAGCTAGCCGACATAGCCTCTAAATCCTTTTCCAGCACCTTCTGGTAAAAGAGCAAAACTCTTTCTGCCAAACCATTTTCAGCGGCAAGGATCTTTGGCCAAACTTTACCAAAAAATGCTCTCGGGGTGGTAAACGCCAGAAGAGACAGTCTAGCAGATTTCACGCCTGTACGTTTTCCCTTATTTCCCTTTAGAACATACCAACAATCCCCATCAAAGCACTTGCATAGTCTCTCCATTGTCAAGTTCGCTTGTGGTGCTTTGGAGACGCTAAGTATCTTGGACAGAAAGGACTGTGCTTCATCCACGCATAGAATGGGAACAGTGTCACCCGCCGTGAAATGATTGAAAAGACCGTTACAGGATGCTTCGTCTACAACAATACTTTTCTCCAACTTCGGCTCTAAATGCTCTACGATCGGATCTATACACCCAAGATGGCAAGCAGGTGTCTTTCCAGATCCAGATGGCGCGACAGCTATAAAGAATAGGTTGGCTTTCTCTTCGTACGTTGCGAACACCTTTATAGTACTTTTATCGACCAGAGCACTTGTCGAAGCCAAAGCGCTAATTAAAAGGAGTTCGCGCGTAGTTCCGTGACTTTTTGCCAGCACATCAAACCAGTTGCCAACATTCTCGGGAACTATATCGTTGATAGGAAGAACGATCTCTCCCATCTTAATCTCCATGTCAACGACATTCCGAATTTCACTTTCGTTTTCCATATCACCTTAACTCAGACAATACTCAGGACACAACAGTGGAGAAAGTTTTGAAAAACAAGCATAAACGGCTGATATAAATACTGTTGCGATGACATGGGATTTAAAACTTGATAGATTTTCCGGAAATCAATTTGTTGAGCATAATCACGAAACTCGACTGAATTTGATACAATCTAATTTTCCGCACATGGGCGCCTGCATAATTGGTACATCATGCAATTTTCAATTTTTGTATGCTCACTTTTTTAAAGTCTTTACGCTGCAATATTCATCAATCTTGTTGATATATGTGCTATTATTTGAAAACCACGTCATTAGTTGCCTCCGCCCTTGCGCAATTCACCGCATAAGCGTACACGCCTTTGGACCAGAATAAATTAAATATTTATTAGTCTTTCCTAACCAGAAAGGTCTGGAAAGCAACGTCATTGGAATAAGTTAGGAACATAGAAAAAGTTTCAAAATTCGTCGGATATTATACAAACTTCCTTATTTAATTACAAGAATTAAACAAATTTTTTCTCAAGTTAACTGACGAATTGTTATAATGTTTCAGGGCGCCTATTCCATGGTACACGGGTATGGGCCATTCGTGAGATAAATTAACTGGCGATGAGTGTTGAAACAACGCATGAAATCAAGGTATCCTGCGTGTAGACCTTCGTATTTCCGGCGTCTGCACGCAGGCAAGGCAAGACAAGGTACTGAGCAGCAAAACGCATGCATTGATTGCTTCACGCGATAGTGATAATATTTTCAACATTCATTTTCGTGCTGGCATGGCAACTCCTAATAAGGTTACAGGATACCCTAGGAAGGCATGTCAGGAGATTTGCTATTACACGCTGAATTTTTTCCCAATTTCTCTCAAATTTTCACCAAATATAGTCAGATAAATGAAGAACACCATCAAATTATTAAATCAGAAATAAATAAAATGCTTTGTGAGATATACTCACAGATTTCAAATCAAGGTGCCTTCGCCCCGCGGTCGTAGTTCATCGCCAGTTTTACTAAAAACCTGTCAGCTTGTCATAGTTACACTTCTGAAAGATAGTTCTAAAAAAGGGTGTGCGCGTTTTCTTATTGTTTTAGTGGTTTGTCAGCTAGGGCATATTCTTTCCCGACCTGGATAATTTCGCAAACAATGGACAAAAGAAGACCCATAACTCGATTAATGTTAAGTTAAATACAACGCGCGCACCCCCTTTTGTAGCCCTTATATACACCAATGATGTGTACAAATTTGGGAGGAATCGGTTAAAACCCGCGCTTAACGTCGTCCTTTGAATGTGTGGATGTGACTCAAAATTCCTCGGGCTGAAAATAGGCTTTGAATATTTCGCGGGGTTTCTCGCAATTTTATAATCATGTTACTGTTAACCAATAACATTGGGACTGGCAGATGGCCAGGTGCGAAAGAAAAGATTGAATCTCAGATGTTATTAGTATTAGATGCCCGCAAAGCGAAAGTCTAAAACTGCGCCAGGCAAAATTACTGCACGATCGGCGAAGAATCAGAAGAGGAATTAATGCCGGCAAGATTTCTGTTCCGCCAGAGGCAGAGGATAATTCTCTAACTTCAGAGCTGTCTGGAGAAAGTTTTGGCCACTGCTTTTCCTGGTTAAAATATGAGCCCTTGTCACTCTCGGATAAAGATTTCTTTCTCTCCTCTGAGAACATAGCTTTGTCACCTTTATTCTTGCCGGTGACTGGTTTCTTCCGACGAGCCTTACAGAAAGCGCTTTTGTTCCTTTTACCAATCTTTGACTTATCAGTCGGCATTTTCAATGGAAAGAAAAAGAAAGTATAGCGGAGAGACTGTATTCGGCTTTCGAAGATGAAATTTGATAGAAATACACTCTGCATAATCTGATACAAATGAACTGTCATTCATCCGCTGTTAATAATAACAGACTTTCCCGCCACAGACAGACACTTCGGAAACGTTTTACTAGATAACTTATTCAATATTCAATATTTTTGAATAAAATTTGCGCCAGATGATAGACCTATAAGTAAGCTTTACGAAATGTAAATATAATTCGTATCATGCAGTCGTTCCGCATTCTAGATTCCAGACGGCTTCACACCAACGTGACATGACACAGTTAAGCAGAAATCGCAAAACGCGATTTTCACCCAAACTATATAGGTTCCAACTCTCAGGTAATATAATCGTGCAATATGTAAATTTAGATTCGTTTCACCTTCAAATTTCCCAATCCCGCAACAATTTGAATAATAACAAATGCAATGGAATTTTAAACTGCACGCCCTTCCTTCGCGTCTGCATGATTACTGGATTGAACAGAAGACAGTGGTACATCATGCAATTTTCAGGGTCGTTTCCTTTAATGTTTTACCAGTACAATGTAATCATTTCATTATACGGAATAGTATTGGTAATTTAGATTTTTTTAAATTCATGTTAAAATTTATTAGTGTTTCCTTATCAGATAGATCTGGCCTGGAAAGCAACCTTTCAAGATTCTGGCGATATTCTTCCACTTGCAGCCTATAATAAAATACATATCTGTCATAGATATGTTTTATGTGTGCCCGGTATATCTGCCTGTATATATATATATATATATATATATATATATTCAACTTTTGCAATATGACTAAATAACCGCAAGCTATATACTGCTCACGAGACAAACATTGTCAACCCGTTGGTTGATGATAACTTGTCTTCAGCTCCCATGGACACTGCACGCAGGCTAAGCTAGTGTTTTATGCATCCCGTGCAGCAATGATGAAAAGGGATTACTGCGTGAGAGAATCAGTCAGGGGGTATTGTGTAAATTTCTCACTTTACCTTCGTCTTTGTGTAGTGTCCAATTATAAATGGCAAGCGGACCAGAATATATTAAATCTTTATTAGTCATTCGTAACTGGTAAGCAACGTATTGGAATAAGTTAGGGACATAGAAAAAGTTTCAAAATTCGGCGGATATTATACAAAGTTCCTTATTTAATTACAAGAATTAAACAAATTTTTTCTCAAGTTAACTGAGGAATTATTATAATCTTTCAGGGGTGCCCATTCCATGGTACACGGGTATGGGCCATTCGTGAGATAAATTAACTAGCGATGAGTGTTGAAACAACGCATGAAATCAAGGTATCCTGCATGGTAGACCTTCATATTTCCGGCGTCTGCACGCAGGCAAGGCAACGCATGCATTGCAATATTGCTTCACGCGATAGTGATAATATTTTCAACATTCATTTTCGTGCTGGCATGGTGTTTAAAACTATTTTCAACTCTTACTTAACATAACACACACTGCAGCTCGTATAATTAGTATCAGTCGTTCGGCATTCTAGATTCCAGACGGCTTCACACCAACCTCACATGACACAGTTAAGCAAAAATCGCAAAACGCGATTTTCACCCAAACTATATAGGTTCCAACTCTCAGGTAATATAATCGTGCAATATGTAAATTTAGATTCGTTTCACCTTCAAATTTCCCAATCCCGCAACAATTTGAATAACAGAACAAATGCAATGGAATTTTAAGCTGCATGCATTCCTGATTTAGATACATGTAGCGTACCCGCCCTTCCTTCGCGTCTGCATGATTACTGGATTGAACAGAAGACAGTGGTACATCATACGAGTACAATGTAATCATTTCATTTTACGGAATAGTATAGGTATTAAATTTTTAAATTCATGTTAAAATTTATTAGTGTTTCCCTATCAGATAGACCTCACCTGGCCATTATTACGCTATTTACTTGGCGTGCGGTCAAACGCGGTCATATTTAAAGTAAATCAATCGTCTGTAGGTTTGTGCCATTTAAACTTATACGGTTAGGTAGAGCGTTAAATTCTGTACAACATATGTGAATTAGAACAAATCGTATAGAATAGCAACGGAGAAAAATCTATTTGAACTGAGATGAGCGCAAATATCAAATTGCATTATTACGCTGTCACTTGGCGTACAGTCAAACGCAATCATTTTAAAGTATCCCTGAATCATACTACTCCAATCATACAGCGTTGCAATTGACTTTCTTTGAAAATAATGTTCTTCGTCTCGCTCCGTAGTTCATACAACATGGCGAGGAAATATAAACAGTCACACTACTGCACACATTACTGGTCAGCGGTTACACCAAAAAGTTAACACACAACACGATAGCAATATATCTGCCCGTTGGAGGTATCATCGGTTTCAAATTATGAAGCTTAACCATCCAATAAAACCATCCCACAAGCGGGATGTTAAACTTGAACACATAAAGGTAAAAACTCTATAGGGGTGTTGTGGTCGGGGTATGAGAGGTGGGACATTTTTCCGGGGGTTGTGGTTAGGTTTAGGGTTTCCAGGGGGTGTGATTAGGTTTAGGATTTCCGGGGGGGTATGGGGGCGAGGTTTCGTTTAAAAAGGTTGTCTAATCAGATGGTGGTTTTAGTAGTTGGTTAAGCTTCATAATTTGAAGGAAATGATAGCTCCCCGTTGCGCAGATACAAAAACCGAAGGCACCTGGCTGTCATGCCCGATGACGGCGATCAGTTGGCGTTTGTCCGTATACTTTAGATTTATTTTAGGTCTTAGAATTAATGTCAACTGAGACCGATTATGTTTGAAAAAAGCGAAGGAAACCTTGCCTTGTCACTAAGTAATGTGACCACTTGCATATACTGATTTCCGAAAATCCCAGAAATCTAAAACCTTCGCGATTAGAACAAGACATAGCTAACCTGCGTGCAGACGCGCTAATACGTGGCCGGGGACGAAGGATTTCCGATTTCCGATCCGGTTTATGCATGCGCATGCATGCAGGCCTTATAAATTATTTCTGTTGCCGTTTTTGGTGCACATATCGTCATCATGTCCCTGAATATAAATACATGTTACGTATTTCTGGTAGCTTTAATAGTAACTTTTTCAGGTTGCTTGGCGACAAATATTGATGAAACTACCAAGGAATTCATTCGGCTTTTGATTGAAAATCTAAATATTAATGACGAAGGTGTATTAGTTTCAACTGTACCCACTCGAGCAATACCGCGTGGAAGGCAACTCAGAAATAGACTCGGTGTTTCTCCTGCAGCATTTATTATTCAAGACGTTGTTTTGTGGGAACCTCTTGCCTATTTCCCGCAGATTTCTTTGTGCTGTCCATCTTGTGCTGAACAAGGCCTACAAGAGAACATCTGGCCAATTAGATGGAAAGATGGAAGTACCACATACGATCAGCCGCGACTTCTTTATGGTCTTCGAAACGACGTGCTTCTTGTGAGCCGAATTTACCTTTGCAAAAACAAGCATCAAACTCTTAGCCATGACCCGGGTGTTCTCTCTCAAATAGTACACGATTTCCCGCCGCCCTTCGTGTTGTTCCACAAGACTGGAGTAACGAGAGAATTATTTCAGTTCTTTACGTCACACATTACAATAGGAATGACAGTTGCTGATGTGCTAGTTCTATGGCACCAGAGTCTTTTTGATGAATATGGATTGCGAAAGTTGTGTTATTTAAGAGAGGCAAAGGACAAAGTAGAACAATTTCCCGATTTCTCAGCAAAAGGTAGAAAGGTTGGTGAAAAGGTAGCAATAGCCTGTTACATACAAAAATACTTCGACAACGAACACTTGTATACCAGAAGAATGTGTCAGATGACCGCTTCCTCACTAAGTGCAGACCATACCTTTAAAGTATCGGCCAATATTGGTTTCTGGTGTAGGGGGAAATGGATACAACTATATGATAGTTTATTCATAGTTATGAATGAAATTGGAGTTGTAATGTCATGGGAGATTAACAAAGGAACAAGTTTCAATGCGGTCAAAGATCTGTTACGTGACCTCAAAAACCGACTAGATAATAAGAAATGTTCCATAAGCTATTTCTATATTGACAACTGCTGCCATTGGAGAACTAAATTAAATGGTATTTTTCCTGATTCTGAAATATTACTAGATCCCTTTCATGCGATTCAACGATTTACTTCAAAAATCCCGAAGAAGGGGACTAAGGGTTGCCCTTTAAGGAAACTGCGATCTCGAGTTATTGCTGACTTTAAACTTGTTCTTAGATGTCCAACTGATTGTGGAAGAACAAGGACTAAACCAACACCACCAAAAGAAGTTATTGAAAAAAATATAGTAAATTTTCTTCAACAATGGAAAAATGTTGAGTATGAAGGAACAAAAATAGTTCCCCAGTGTGCTATTGATGAGATTGACAAGTTGCTGGTCCATGTACGATACGGTTGCTTATCTGGAATTGGGCCTTCTGGAGGAACAAGTCGCAATGAGGGGATTCATAGAGTTCTTAATAAGACGTTGAAAAAATCAAGAATTGGAGTTCAGTTTGCTCTTGCCTTACTTGGAGTTTTTTTTTATATGTGGAATGAAAAAAGATTATCTACGGGAAAAGACTATCAAAACAAAGTAAGAGTAACCCCACCAATAGAATCATATTTCGACAAACTGGAAAACAGCCTTGAGAGTGATAATGCCTCGTTTGGGATAATGGATCGTTCTGTCGTATTGGAAGCAGACATCGATGACAATGAGAAGAACGAATCTAGTTTGGGCGATCGAGATCAAGAGAGCTCTGCTGCAGGCATGGTCACCGATATTAATGGCTATTTGTATAACGATATTCTTTCTAGCTCGTCGGATGAAGAGGAAAACTGCGATCCTAACTCTGGATTTAATTCTGTTAATCTAACTGTTCCTATGAGTGAGGGTTACAAGAGCCAAGTCAACAATAATTCAAGGTCCATGGAAAAACTTTGTGCACATATTGAGTCAGTTGGCCAATTCGAAAAATTTAAACCGCAAATGGTGATGTTTGGAAAGAGTTCATTGACACTCCTCAATTCCGATTTGCCCAATAGAAGAGAATCTTCTGTTCTCGACAGTGTTTTGGCGAACTACAATATGACCAGAGTAAATATTCCACCAAATGGAAACTGCTTCTTCCTATCTGTTGCCTATGCTTTGGTAAATTACATCATCCCCGAACAGTCTGTCTCAATTGATACACTCAGTCATCTTAGAACACTAGGTTTAATGAATAACTCTGGTATTAACGAAATTTGTGCTAAGCTAAGGGAGTTAATTGTTAAAGAGTGGTTACATCATTCAGAATTGTACGTGCCATATCTTACGGGACAGCAGTCAGTTGATGTAGAGGCAAAGCTATTTCTTAACGATGGGCATTTTGCCTCTGAGTTAGGGAATTCCATGCCTCTAGCTACTGCAAATCTATTAAAGCTTCCAATCGTTGTGATAACGCAAATGGAAAATTTTCCAGTTTTACCAATTACACCCAGGGAAAGTGTACAATGTCTTCCTATATATATTGCATTTGATCATTCAGGTGCAGGTCACTATGATGCAATTGTCCAGTTGGAAAATGCTAAACCAAGGAATGAAATCCAGGAAACCAGTAGCAAACACGACGATAATTTGGATGGATGTCGTTGTGGACAGGGTGCAAGAAAAAAAGAAAAGGAGATTACTTCATGCGACAAATTCCACAAAAGATGCAAATGCTTTCAAAGGATCCAGGGTTGTACAGACAAGTGTCAATGTCGAGGTTGTAATAACCCGTATGGGAAAATACCTGATGGCGCACCGAAAATTAGCCAGTATAACACCAGTACAAGAAAAAGGCGGTCGCTCGGTATAACAACAAAATTTATGTCGGGAAAAGAGTTTCTCGTGAAGCGGCCGTGCCATACAAGCATCACTAAGTGGACATTTCTTGAGGAATTAATTCTTGTACAGCTTCTTCATGGTCAATTAGTATCAGATAATAACATTGACGTAGGTTTTATTCACATGCAGTATTTAGAATTCGTCGATGACAAGGATGTCCTTCCAAAGACTGTAAAGCAAATAACCGGCAAAGTAGTTTCTTACCTTAACGAAAATGAAGTGTTTAAGACATTGTTAACAGAACAAATACGGCTAAACTGGTTCAGGTAGACTGTAGTAGTGTAACGTTGTGACCATCATCTCCGTTTCACGTTATAACGCGAAACAGCACAGAATCCAAACTTACTTCTCAAGACGACGATCTTGTTTCACGAATCGGAGGACGATCTTCTCGATGGTTGAAACAGATAGAAACCGAGATAGGGTAGGAATTACTGTTCTGATATCATTCAATTCACGCTGTCATTAACGTTGTCACTATTAAAGGCCTGCGCTAAACGTTGCACAATAGACGAATTTAATTGTTTGAACTTTATTCGAGGAAACTGCCACGTTTAACTCGACGTCGCATTTACCTCGCATTCAGTAGCCTAAAGTTAATTCGCAGTAATTAAATTCGTCGTCTGATCGTCTGAATTAAATTCGTCTATTGTACGACGTTTAGCGCAGGCCTTATGATTATAGAGTTTTATTCAAACAACAACATAAACGCCAGATTTGGTATATAAGATACATACAAAATTTTTAAAATTATTAACTTCTATATTACATAGTTGTAGTAAATATTTTGTGAATAATATTGGTTGTAAATTAGAGTCCATACAGACTCTCGCTGCTACACCAGCGAGGGTATCTGTAAAAGTTGAGCTTTATATGTAGTCTTATCTGTATATACAAACATACAATATGCAGGTCTACACATATTGTAATGACTGCATGCATTTAACGATTTACCGAATAAATTAGCCTCTGGCGATGGCATTCACATATGAGTCACGATTTAAGATTTTAGGGGCAATTTACTATTTTTAGAGTATATTGATTATTGTCTATTGTATTCTTTTGTATTCCGCTTTATTGTTTCTATTGTATTCTATTGTGTTGCCTCGTTCTTTGAAAACCACTGAAGGTATTGCCTACCCCTAAATCATGACTGGTTTAGGGGGCGATTACATGGACCTCACCGGGCTGGCCTGGTTAACCGGGCTAGCCCGCTTTATATATAAAACGCATGTTGTTTTAACATTTCGTTACATGGCAAGCGGGCTAGCCCGGTTAACCGGGATGGAAATGTCCATGTAATCGTTTTCATCCCAGCAAACTGGGCTGAAAAACTGTTGAACTCGCTATGTCGCTACTTGTGTCAGCAGTTTCTCGACATGTTGACAGTTGGCTCTGGTGCTCTGGTAGAACTCGAAGTAAAACTGTGGCGAATGATATGTAGCAGGCATTTTTCCTGTAGCAGGCAATGAATCTATATATATATATATATGTTCAGGGCTATATGTAAAACCAGGACCCGGGACCCGGGGGTGTGATATTTTATTGTACCACGTGCAAATGGTTGTAATAAGAAACTTAGCTTATGTCAGTGAATATTGAATAATCCCAACTAATCTGCTGCGTTTTGATCTAAGAGCGGTTTGAGGCCACGTTCACGGGCTGGTTGTCCATGGGTTTTTTTATCCTTAGTTATGGTGTTTTCTCGATTCCAACGAGTTTCTCGATGTTTGATTTCAGTCGATCCTAGCTCAAATACATCGTGTGGCATATACGGTCCCCCTATTGACAAAACACAATAAACTGACGGAATAACAGCTGTTTGTGCTGTTTGCAGAATTTGTGGATATTCTGTATACGCGGCAACAACCAAAGAAGCCCAAAGCAAAAACTTTGCTGTGACGTGGACTTTAAACGCGTACGTTAATAGTATTTGTTAACCCATTGCTGCCGACCCATTTGCTGCCGAGACCGGCTTCAACCGACCAACTGCTGAATAAAATCGTCTGGCGTTATCCCGAAACTCTTGGGTCATATCTTGAAGGCGGGCAACGAAAAAGTTCTTGGTTAAAATGAGACGCGGCTTAGTTTTATCGCACACACAGCTGTGATATTCCTTCAGTTTATTGTTTTGTTTAGGGGGACCATATATGCCACACGATGTATTTGAGCTAGGATCGATTGAAAACTCATTCGAATCGAGAAAACACCTAAACTAAGATAGAAAGCATAGACAGGCGCTTAACCAGGGTATTTATTGCCGCAAAACCGCCTAGCTTCGCATTTCAGCGAACGGGCTTCTCACGCCAAGTAACGCGTCGCGACTACAATTTCGGGCTATTTTCTGAAGGGATTGCTAATCATTATATCCTCTTAGAGCAATACCACAGCAGAAGTTGGAATTTCACTGACATAAGCTGAGTTTCTTATTACAATAATTTGCGTACAATAAAATACACACCCCCCCCCCGCCACAAAATATTATATTTTCTTAAACCCCCGTCCAATTTGACATGGTCCTTGTTTTACATGGGTCATCGGGTCCCGGTCCGGGTCCCGGGTCCTGTTTTTACATATAGCTTATGTTCAGACTTGTCTAACATGATCACATTTCCGGAGAACTTTATTTATCTGTCGTCAGTGTTTAGTGTTAGTTGGATTTCGCAGACTTTATTGTTGTTAGACAGAAACTGTCGTAGTACGCAACAAACTCCAGTCGACATCACGAAATACATTGTCGAATTTTAAAATGAATTGAGGTCGAGAGTTTGCATACAAGAACGACAAAGTGGTAGTATCAAAATGTCAGTCACTAACATTAACAGCTTGTCCGAAGAACCACAAATCACGGATCCACAGTAAAGTGCAAATGTAAATATTCAGCCACCTTTGTCAGATATGCGCATTATTTCAAAACATTGATATACAGTAGAAACATCAACCGTACAAATATTCGACAGTACAAATATTAAATATTGCGCGACATAGTCTCGCGCACAAGCATTGATCACAGATCTAGTAAGGACCTCTAAAAAATATGTGCCAGTTGATATTCGTAATATAAGAGCGAGCGGCTGAAGAAATAAAATGCGTTGAAGACCCATCGAGAAACTTGTTGGTATAATAGCATATCGCAACATACGA